>JAFEMH010007421.1:0-90552 GCA_022495995.1 Adenophora triphylla var. japonica
AAATTGAAAGGCCCATTTCCAGGGGAGGAAGGTCTGTTTAAAAACTTGAAGAGAGGAGGATGGAAATTCGTCTCGAGCTTGACGCTACTCAGGGAAATTCCACGGAGACCAGAGGCATTTCATTTCTGCAGAAATGATCCAGCCCCAGGGCAGACAACCGGTCACATGGGCGAGATGTTCGGGAAGCCGTGTACTCACGCTTCCTGACATGCCGCCACTCGAGTTCATGAGAGGAGAAAGCTTCTCCCCGAAGTGGAGGTTTACCTAGGTGCCTTGGGTTAGAAGAAGCTTAGCGGCCATTCTCACACGTGGGAAGAAACGCATGAGGCACTTAACTCTCGGCAGCGAGGCTCCATTGCAAGAAGGTTGATGCAGGCCCGGAGTGGAGGAAAGCTAGCAAACCACGAGTCATCGCCGGACTCAAGCTCCAGAATGCCTGAGTATGCTCGAAGCCAAGAAGGAAAGGAACGACGATATACGCCATGAAGAGATCAAAGGAGACCGTTCGGCTTGGCGAGAACTCTCCAACCTCCCCAGGAGGAGTCAGTGGCCCCTTACGGTTCGAGTTCGAGGCGACCTTTGTTGTGCTGACGTTCGGAGCAAACTGCGTCCAAAGCGTAGGCTACCTCCCCGCGAGAGGCACCCCGAAGCCGGTATCTGGGGACGGGAGAATCCAGGTCAAGGCTACTTAGAAGCTCAGGGAACTTCATCCACAATCCAATGAGTTGAGGGAAGACATATGGCCACATCGCTACGAGGAATCACTCCCTCTAACTATGGCTCGGCTCGGAGCTGAAGCCTTTGTTCGAAGGGACCAAACCGATGTCGAGCGTTGTAACCCAGTCGGGTCAAGACCGTCCATGCATTTCCACCTAAGGCCGCAAAAGCCGACCGGGCAGGAGACCCGAGCCGGCCCGAAGACGCAAATTCCTTGAAGAAGAGGACCCGATCCTCACTCGGCTCAAGCGGACTCGGAGCGAACATTTCCCTTTGGTCTCTGCTCACCTCTTCTTATCCTCACAAGCTCAAGCTAGAGGAAAGCTGGCCCGTACCATGGTCCCCGTGGGCGCAACCCCGAGATGAAGTCATTCGGATGATCGGCAACATCACTATGGCAACATTATCACCTTCACGATTTGGACCTTCCAAAATTTGGGGCCCGGATCACAATGAGCCGCTCTACATCATGATCCCGGTGGACGGCGTCGCCTTCCGCGTGTTGGTAGACGGAGGTTAGGAATGAATGTCTTGCCGCCAAGATGATGGACACCTTGACATCGAAGCCCGCGAGATCTTAAGCCTTCGGTCCACCTTTGTCGATCGGCCTATGACTCTACTTCCCGTACGGTTCTCGGGGTTGCTACCTCTTAACATGCGGTTCGTGAGCGGATGATCCCCACCGAATTCAAGTGTTGGACATTCCAATCCCACTTTCAGACCATCTGGGCGTCCTGGCTGCATCAAATCAATAGGCGTGGCATCCGCCCTTCATCGGTGCCTCGAGTTCATGCAAGGCAACGAGCTAACCACGATCCTACGGCGACGTCACCACCCAGGGGACCGGCACCAACGACATTCCGGTGTTAGAAATCAAGCATAGTGACGACATGCCATTAAGCTTGGATTCACTCACGGAGACCTCCAAGATCCAAATATGCAACGTGGACCTTCCCTTTGTCTCACGATCGAGATTCCTCTGCCATGAGGATGATGAAACTCATGAACTTCATCCCGGGGCGGGGCTCGGCAAAGGCTGCAAGGCCAACACCAAGTTATTGAAGTCAAGGACCACACCACGGTCCGGGGGCTTGGCTACGTGCCAACACCGGGCGACATCAAGGAAGACAAAAGGCTCGCCCGCACCAAGGCGGCGGCCGCAAGGGGAACCTCAGGCGGCACACCCAATCTCCGGCCTTACGGCTTTGACCTCGCTCATTACTTCGCGAGGAACCAGCCTGTGGCCCAAGGAGGGACCAGCGAGCGAGGGCGAGGCAACGGGCGAGGCGGCGATAAAGACCGGCAGCCCGAAGCGGTGGGGACCGACGAGCGGAGACAAGCAACGGGCGGGGACCACGGTGGAGCGATGAAGATGAGAAAGAAGCGGGGATAGTCGGTACGAGACTACGGGAAGAATGGAACGGCTAGCACGGGACCTCGAAGCATTTCGAGAGGACTCAAAGCTAATCCGATAAGGAGCGTTCCTCGACATCACGACTCTACCTGGACCAGCGCCACCACGGTCCGGCATGAGTACACATTCAAGGAATCCCGAGACTTGGAGGAGCAACTCAAGGTACTCTCCATGGGAAGCAGTTGTTCGGATCGGCCAGAGGCCACATTCGAGGCAGTAAGTCCAAAGCGAAGGAACCGGGAATTCATAGAAGACGCTCTCGGTGGACCCGGCTCTACGAGTCTGGTTTGAAGAAGTCATGGAGTTGCCAAACTTGATCGGCGGGGCTCAGACAACGGCATGATTGCCATGATTGGGACGGCGAAGCCAAGCCTCTCGATCCCAGCACCTCATCGAAGCATCCAGCCAATGCCGCTGAAGAATTGGGTAACTTTCACCGGACCGAGGGCAAGCCGGGCGAAGTGGAAGACAAGGCGGGCACCGCACCCACATCTCCTAAACCCGGTCTCGAACCCTGCGAGTCGAGTCCTTGTCGAGTCCGAGTCCTACGAGTCATCCAGCGGCCTTACGCCGGAGGACTATAATGTTGTAGCCAATCATGTATTCCCGTTCTTGTTTAATGAAAAGTCGACCTTTCGGAGTATCCTCTCATTGCCACTTTAACAAGCGATAAGTTAACAAACAACTTAAAAAGACGTTAATAATTCAATTGATAAAGAACGAGACACATTAAACGAACAATACATTAAGGAAGTTCTCGGCGTGTAGTTGACCAAGAGGACAAGCAAGCTGCCGAAGAGGTTATGACCAAAGTGAACACTGGGGTCGGTGCGAGAGCCTAAAGAGACCTGAAGTGGGCGGTTTCTTCGCCGATGCGAAAAAAGCCACGATAAACCTCCTCAGGGAGTATGTTGACGATGTTCGCCTGGTCATACGGGACATGCCGGGACTCGATCCCTCAATCGTGGAGCACGAAATTCCCACGGATCCGAATCAGGCACATCCAAGCGAAGGCTGCGCAAGATCGAAGCCGAGTGGTCCTTGCAAGTTAAAGAAGAAATTGAGAAAATGCTCAGAGTTGGTTTCATCGAGTGATTGAGTACCCGACTTGGCTCTCCAACATCGTGACGGTCACGAGGCCAACGGAAAGGTCGAGATCTTTGTGTGGATTTCAGGGATCTCAACAAGGCCGGCCCTAAAGATGATTTCCCATTGCCTAACATCGACATCTTTGAGTCGACACCACGGCAAATTTGAAGTAAAGTCCTTCGTGGACGGGTTATTTGGATACAACCGGATCAAAATGTCCGAGGAGGATCAAGCCAAGGCTGCCTTCACCACTCCATGGGGGACATCTTTGTTACACGGTCATGCCGTTCGGTCACGAAGAAACCTTGGCCAGGGCTACTTACCGGCGAGCTGCAGCGACCCTCTTCCATGACATGATTCACAAAGAAATCGAAGTATATGTCGACGACATGATCATCCACTCCGAGGGATCGGACATGCGGCACATGACGGATCGAGGAAGTTCTTGATAGACTCGAAAGCACTCCATGAGGCTAAACCGGCAAAGTGCACCTTCGGCGTCAAGCGCGGCAAGGTCTTGGGGTACATGGTCACGAAAGAGGTATCGAAGCCGATCCCGGGAAAATCAAGGCCATCATCGACATGAAGCCGCCTCAAACCACGACAGTGAAGAGCTTCATGGGAAGACTTCGATTACATCGGTCGCTTCATCAACCGGTTGACATCTCTCTGCGAGCCCATGTTCAAGCTGATGAAAAAGAATGCCGAGCATCAAATGGGACTCAGGAGTGCCAAACGGCTTTTGAAAAGATCAAGACCTACTTGGTTAATCCCCCAGTGCTGTGCCCGCCACATGAAGACAAGCCACTACTCCTGTATCGACTTGATGAGACACGTCAATCGGAGCAATGCGGCACGAACGAGAAAGATTCCAAGGTTGAGCATGCAATCTACTTCGTAAGCCGGAAGCTTGAGGAAGTGAACTCGGCTACTCGGCATCGAGAAAACTTGTACCGCCTTGGTATGGGTAGTCGGGAAAGCGAAACACTACATGCGGTCGCATTCGGTGCTCTGGTCTCCAAAGTGGACCCGTCAGATATCTCTTTGACAAGCCGTCCACTGTCGATGCGGCTAGCAGTGGTCATTCTTCTGGTGAGTTCGACATCAAGTACATGGTCGAAGAAAATCAACAAAGGGCGAGTAATGGCGAGATCAGTGGCCGACTTCCCAGCGGTGAACCTAAGGGTCACGATCCGCAATTTCGGACGACGGAATCTTTTCACTTGACGAGCGCAAACCGGCAGCAACTCTTCTTCGATGGGGCGGCCAACAAGAAGGGGAATGGCATTGGAATGCTCCTTGTCGATCCCAGGGCGAGCATACTCCCATAGCCGTCAAGGCGAATTTTGAAGAAGCAACCAACAATGCGGCGAGAATCTGGCTTGTGCGGCGAGGTTTGGAAGCCGCCCTCGGCGCAACATCTCGGAGTTGGATGTATATGGAGACTCGGCATTGATCATCAATCAAGTGTCCAACAAATGGAAGACGGTAGATTCGGCCTTGAAGTACCACGCGTACATGGAAGAGCTCATTGCTCGGTTGAGGACATCTCTTTTCACTATTTGCCAAGAGACGGGAACCGCTTCGCGGGCATACAGCAGCCCTCGCCTCTGCTTGTCGAAATTCCCGATGGGAAAGCGGTAAAACCCCTCGAGAATAGGCGAGACGGGAAACACGCCTATTCTTTGTGAATCGAAAAAAAAAAAAGAAACGATCGACGAACCACTGGTACAATCAAATTTACCGGTACCTCCAGCGGAGAAGCTTCCTTCACAAATGAAGATGGAAAATACAAAGAAGGGATCAAAGCCAAAAACATGATGGCATTAAAAGCTGGCATCCCACTTCGTCATTACAGGGGTATGTTGTACAAGAAGCGCCACGAGGGCCACTCCTTCGGTGTGTAAACAAAGAAAAAGCCGGCGAGCTAATGAGCGAAGTTCACGCAGCGGAACTGCGGTCCGCATGAAACGCCCAGAGCATTGGACACGAGATCATTCTCCGTATGGGATACTATTGGATATCAATGGAAACGGGCGCATCCGGTTCGTCAGAAGGCTGCGACAAATGTCAACGGTTCTCAACCTCAATCACATCCCTCCTCATGAACTCTATTGCATGACTACGCCATGGCCTTTCGCCACATGGGGAATCGACGTCATCGGCAAGATCACTCCTCCGAGGAGCAATGGTCACGAGTTCATTTTAGTCGCGTAGTCGACTACTTCACCAAATGGGTAGAAGCCGGATCGTACAAGGTCTTGAGATTCTAGGAAGGTGGTCGAGTTCATCCGAGAGAACATCATGTGCCGATACGGAGTGCCCAACGAGATCATATCCGACAATGGGACTCAATTTGAAGGAGATTGTGACCAACTTCTAACCGAATTCAGAGTCACACGTCACAAGTCTTCTCCTTACGAGACCACGAAACCAATGGTGCGGTAGAGGCGGCCAACAAAACTCTCGCCATGATAATCGGAAAGATGACCACCGAGAGTCGGGAGGCGCGAAAAGCTACATTTAGCCCTGCAGGGATACCGAACATCGGTCGAGAACCGCCACGGGGAGACTCCGTTCGCGCTTACCTACGGAATGGAAGCGATGTTGCCCGTGGAATTGGAAATTCCATCCCTCAGGAGTCCTCTTGGAAAATGGGATCAATGAAGTCGAATGGCTACGAGCCGTCACGACGAACTTGCTCTACTCGACGGCGCGGATTGAAAGCCATGGAACATACTCGAGCCTACCGGAGCGAGAATGGCACGAGCATTCGACAAGAAAGTCAAGATCCGAGACATCGAGAGAGAGGCGACTTGGTGCTAAAGGAAAAGCCTCCTACGCGAGACCAATCCCCTCGGAAAGTGGGAGCCTACACGGATAGGACCGTTCGTGGTACAAAGAATCTTCTCCGGAGGAGCCATGAAGCTAGCGAGACTTGGAGCGGAAACCCTTTCGTTAACCCCGTGAGCGGAAGCAAGCTCACTTGAGATACTTCGTTTGAGGAAGAGCACGAGTCAACTCTCCTTCCCCATACACCGTCCCCCTCGGTAAATTAAAGTGCTAAAAGAGTAATACCCATTGGATACATTCCCGCTAATGATCCGGGTAAAAAGCAGTCGCACTTCTTTTGTCTTTGTTTTTCTCAAATTCACCTAAAGTGTCGAACTACGGTGACTGAGCCCCTTAGTCCAATTGTAAAAGGGGAACGTAGGCGGCCATCATTGGTTCGGTCTAAAAAACAAAAAAATACAATAAGCATCAATTGCTTGTGTTTTAGAAAAACTCTTTTCATTTAACCTACAAATTCATAACGGTTAAAACATTCTTTGATGAGTTCAAGCACGGTCAACTCTTGACTCGCTACACGCTAGCAAAACTACAATAAAACATTAATCAATTAATGTATGCAATGACAATGGGTGGATACTACGGGACGGCAAGGTCAACCTAGTTTCCCGTACTAGGTCCTTCATCCTTCTTCCCTTCCCTTTTCCCCGGCGAGTGTTCTTCACCTTCACGGGAAAAATTCCGGTAGGCCTTCTACTGGCTCGGGGACTCTTCCCAGACATCTCCGTCGACCACAGTGTTTGTCAACGCAGCCCTTTCTCTAGCTCTGTCTCGAGTCGCCTCGCTTCGAGCCATCATAGCAGTGCTTTGATTGGCCTCCCGTCGGCATTCGTCTCGTAATCCCCGGCCATGGCATCGCCGATACGATTCCCGGGGTTAGCCCTTGCTTCGGTCCTCCTCAAGGTCGAGGCTGTCAGTGATCGGCACCCAACCCGGCTCACTCCGTCTCCCACAAGATAGCCATACGTGTCTCCCCTATACACTCTTCGTACCGGTTCGGATCTTGCGTCGACGAACGGTGCCCTCTCTCCGGTGAAAGAGAACCACAGCGGGGAAAGGACGCGTATTGCCACCAGGGTGATCGGCAATAGCGTCGAAGGATCTTCCATCCGCAGAGATCCCACCTCAAAGGTAGCGGCATAACTCGGATCGGTCGGTGGCTTTGCTCCGGCCACGTCTTGCCCGCGGGAACCAATGATGGAATATAGAAAGACGTGCGAGACGGCCCGGCACTCGACAACCAACGGACCCTCTGAGCGGTCCTACAAGTCTGTAACTTCCAATGGGGAACCCACCATCGCAAGTGATGCGTGCGGAGTGCGGCCATCCGAGCTCCGGCTCGGCTGATCGCCCCCTATCACCGGAAGGACGTCGCGAGAAAGACCAGCGTCACAAGACATTGGCACCTCGGGCATCATCTGCGGCCTCTCCCTCAACCACATGGTAAGCATAGCGGGACTCCCTCCCCACATGTATCGGCTACCGGTCGCCATCCGACCTATGCCCGGGAACGTCTCGCCAGACCGGCGGCACGATGTCTCCCCCGCTCCCGGCCTTTGCCTCACCGAGTCCGGTCTGCTTGTGATGGCACACACCCGAGACGTGAATGTGAACGAGTAGCAATCGCGCACTGAGCAAACGCGTCCCACGAAAAGACGCTCCCCTCGGCTCCGGCAAATCTTTCGGGCGGTCCCGAAATGTCAACGTAATCGGTATCACATATCGGCATCAGTATGCTTCTCCGGCCGAGATACCAAACAAAGACACTAGCTTCTCAACGGTGGCCATGCCACCGGCATACGGAAGAACTAGGCATTAGTCTCGGGTCCTCCCGAGAATGGCCGGAAATCTTCAAACGTAGGAGTGACTTCGTTGTACGAAAAGGCGCACACATTCCTCCGTGCGTCCCCGAGCAGAGACGCGGCTCTCAAAGATCCCAATCGCGCATGAGCTCCTTCAAAGCCCAAACGGATTTAATCCCGTAACGGCCTTCGAAAAACCCTTTGTTACGCCTCGTGTGGTTCCGTATCCACGACTAAAGTTGTCCAAATATCGCTCTTGCATCCGAGACGGTAACTTGGGAAAGGGAGCCATGAAAAATGAAAGGAACCTTGGAAGTTTGAGAGAATTCGGCGAGAATGATCCAAAAACTATGCGCGGTTTCTTAACCAATTGCAAAGCTGAAACGCAATTTAAAGAATCGGAAATTCATTCCAAGTCAGGCCGGACTCCTCTGCGGTTGACTTGGTCAACTCTGCGGCCAGTGCCCCTAAATTGGAAACATTTCCAAACAACTCCTGTTCACCTTCAAGAAATGCTGCGTCTTGCCCATGGTTTCATTCAACCAATATCGGTATCCCTTCCGCCCGGGCTCGTGCAACAGATGCAAATAATTAATAATTAGTGCATACATGCTTAATTTTTGACCCGTTCAATTTTAGTGCATTTCTTATTTTATTTATTTTTGATTAACCTACTTCCTTATTTGCCAAAAATAACGAGAAGGTGATCACGAGAATAAATATGCGAAGTACGGAGTTCCGCCCCACGGGCGCCTTTTTGCAAATACGGTTCAAATCAAATTTGTTCTGACAAATACATGCATTTTGTCTAAACAAAGCGGTAAAGAAAGAAAGCGGTAAAAATAGGACTACTGCGAGTCTGCTCGTCATCCGTGCACTCGACGTCTTTGCTCACTTGCCGGATCCGTCGCAAACGGGAACTCTCCTAATTCCTCCGGTAGGGAATAGGCGAAAGGCCTCCTCGGAGTACGCGAACTCGAGGACTCCCCCTCTCGCGCCCCGAGTGCGCGGAAGAAGGAGCTCCAAATCCGGCCGTTACGCCCGCGAGCGCCGAACCCCTGTGTAAAGTCCTCCCCACCAGGTGTGGGAGCGGGCGAATCTCTCGGCCTAGACGGCCCCCGATCACGGACATCCACGCTCCTCAGGGAGGCGCACCGCATGAACTCCACGAGTCTCCTAGCGTAGGCGGACCACCCGTCCACCGGCCTCGTGGCGTCATTGTACGTACGGCCGGACACCTGCGAACCGGGAAAGTCATCGGAAGACAAGCGAAAGTACGGATGCAACATTTGCGAGAATACTACTATCAAATGCGAGAAAATCAAAAAAAAAGGTGCTCACCGAAGCATTGGGGTCCGCCACTGTATCGTGGTCTCGGCTCGGCGGGAGGCGGGATCACAAGTCGCCTCACGCGAACCATCCGGCCCCTCGTATGCCGGCCCTAGCTCGCGGGACCGGAAAATCTCGAGGACCTCCGGGGACCTCGCCCTCTCTATGCTTTGCACTGCGGGCTCCTCGGCCTCATCCTCAAGAAAACATCATAGGCGGCCCCCGCTATGATGTACTCGATGTAGTACACGCCACTGTATGTACCCCTCCGGCTCATCCATCGGCATCTCCCGGGGATGCTTTGCATGTACATCGGAGGATCCACCGGCACGAAGGAAGGGACCCGGCCTATCTTGACGAGTCACCCTCTCCCCCGGATACATGGCGTCGCGGTGAAGTCCCACCGGGAGCTTCCGCCGCCGTGTAGTCTCGCTAGCAATGCGAACGGCGACGGCATCAAACCTACTCCACCAAGTCAAGCTGGATCCTCTCGAGAGAACTCCCGGTTCGGTGCACGAGACACCTCCTCGTATGACACTCGAGTGCCAACTCTCGAAGAGACCGCCCTCTTCGCTTTCTTACGCAAACCGGCATGGCGAGGAACGGGGGTCGGTACGGCTCCTTGATGTCCCAATCCTGTGGATGAACACCTCATAGCACCGGACACTGCCAAGAGAATGGAAAGTTATATCGGCTCAAAGCGGATACATACGAGTACATAAAAGAGGCAAGGAAGAGAAAAAGTACATAAACTTACATCCAAGACGGGCGTGAAGCGGCTAAAGGAGTGCTCCTCTCCCGCGAGAACTTTGTCCGGGGAATGATAGAGCTCGGCCGATCCGGCCTCCCCACGCGAACCCCCTCACGGCATCCAAGTCTATCGGCGGCCGAGCGAAAGGGAAGTGACGGGACATGTCGGAAGTCGGGAATAAAGTCGGCGGCGGCGCAAACCAAAGGAACCCTCGAGCCGGGCGCTCCGCGGTCATCCTCGAGGACCCGGCCCGGATAAGCGGCGACACCCGCCTCGATGCCTCTCCATCGGCACATGTACCGAATGCCTAAGCCCACTGGCA
This sequence comes from Adenophora triphylla var. japonica, assembly GCA_022495995.1. Taxonomy (NCBI): domain Eukaryota; kingdom Viridiplantae; phylum Streptophyta; class Magnoliopsida; order Asterales; family Campanulaceae; genus Adenophora; species Adenophora triphylla. The sequence goes on from JAFEMH010007421.1 coordinate 10,275, forward strand.
TCGGTGATATCAAAACCCGGCGGCCAGGACAAGCTGCTCGGGGTGTAACCATCAACCCACACCGAGCGTGTTGCCATAGAGTCGGCAACCCGGTGATAGCGGCAAAATCCGTGGGAGTCACTGTCGCCTCCCCATACGAAATGGAAAGTGTGGGTCGTATCCCACCAATACTCGCTCGAGCAACATACATGGACCTGGCCCTCGGTGTATCGGTGTCGCGGCCACGGCGATGAACCCGGCCCGGCCGGAGTCAAGCACCAGCTGCCGCGGACTCCTCTCTCCCTCTCGAGCTACGTTCGGGATAATATCCCACAATGCTCGCACCACCTCAAAAGCACCCCGACTCTTCTGGTTGTGGGTATTAACCGTCCCTGTCCCCTGCAGACAAACAGCACAGAAGCAACGTCAACAGAATGCACCAACGCATGTCAAAAGGATGCAATGCAGATACGGTTCTCATTCATTTCCTACGTATATTCAAAATCTTTCGAAAACTCCGTCGAATCCGAAACTTTCAAAATCTTTCGAAAACTCCGTCGAATCCGGAACTTTCAAAACATTTCGAAAACTCCGTCGAATCCGGAACTTTCAAAATATTTTGAAAACTCCGTCGAATCCGAAACTTTCAAATCTCTTTCGAACTTTTCGAAAATTTACTCCGTCCCGAATTAAAGCTACTTTAATTTTGGAAAATGCATCTAGACATGGAATTTTGCAACCAAAATTTTTATGTCATCTACCCATAGTGTCAATTGAACTACATCCTAGTCAATTTCGACAACAATTCATGGCAAAGTCAAAAGCCCCAATTCGAGCACCAAAATCCCTAAGTTCATTCCTAAACAAATTTCTAACATTTAAAGAATGCACATTCTTAAAATTAATGGAATTTGTAGGTAGGAAACTACTTGTCTCTTGATCCCATCCTTGGAGTTGTGTCTATCCCTCGCCGGATAAAACTCCGCCGGATTCAATGGATGCACAATGGTTCGAATGGTCCGAACCAATCGAGTTCTTTCGTCATCGGTCCTTCCGTGGCGAGCCATTGGTCCCAAATCACCTTCCATAGCAAATTTTCTACACAAATACGAGCAAACCTTGCAATTTGGGTTGGATTTTTTCTCTCTTTTCTCTCCTCGTCGGAATTTATGGAAGAAAATGACCTTCCCTTTCTCGGCCTCGGCGCTGAAAAGGACTTTGTCAAATTCAGTAAAAGTCCTAGCGGACTCTTGCGCACCGAAAAATTTTTTGCCACTTTGGCCCCTCAGCTTTATGCAGTTCCAATTTTACCACTTTTGGCCCCCAAAAGTGTAAAAATTCCCCCAGTTAGACATTTCTAACACCCCATCCCCCGAGGATAAATTCCCAGTTAGTTTTCACTAACGCCCGTCTCCAGACGTTAAAATTCCTAATGGTTTTCACCATCACTCATATCCTTAATCGCGACCTTTCACGGTCCGATTTCAATCCTTAATTGCGACCTTTCACGGTCCGATCTCAATTCTCAAATCGCGACCTTTCACGGTCCGATTTCAATCCTCAATCGCGACCTTTCACGGTCCGATTTCAATTCTCAAATCACGACCTTTCACGGTCCGATTTCAGTCCCAAATCGCGACCTTTCACGGTCCGATTTCAATCCTCAATCGCGACCTTTCACGGTCCGATTTCAATCCTCAATCGCGACCTTTCACGGTCCGATTCCAATCCTTAATTGCGACCTTTCACGGTCCGATCTCAATTCTCAAATCGCGACCTTTCACGGTCCGATTTCAATCCTCAATCGCGACCTTTCACGTTCCGATTTCAATTCTCAAATCACGACCTTTCACGGTCCGATGTCAAGTCTCAATCGTGACCTTTCACGGTCCGATTCCAATCCTTAATTGCGACCTTTCACGGTCCGATTTCAAGTCTCAATCGCGACCTTTCACGGTCCGATTTCAATCCCCCATCTTGACCTTTCACGGTCCCATCTCAAACAGTCAATCCCGACCTTCGCGGTCCGACCTCCACTCTCCTATCAAGACCTTCGCTGTTCGTCTTCTCGGCAATAGCAATAAGCCCGAACCCCAAGGCACGAATGCCTTGCAACAATCCCTCTTCGGCCATCCTCGTAAGCCCGAACCCCTTTTCACTTCAGCAAGTGAACATTCATCTCCCCGGCCGCCAGTCGTAAGCCCGATCATTCCACCTCAGCGGCAGCTGCAATAAGCCCGCACAACAATCCCTCTTCGGCCATCAAGGTAAGCCCGAACGTTCATCCCCAGCAGGATAAACCTTGCAACAGCAATAAGCCCAGCACCCAAGGCACGAACGCCTTTGTCACAGGATAAATGTATCCTCGCAACTCCGGTTTGAGGCGCCACACGCCCTCGAAGGTTTCAGAAGTCCTAGGTTCAGACGCCTCCCAACAGTCTCCATTCAGGTACAGGTACCTCGCGAATGGTCTCATCCAGGTTTAGACGCCTCCTAACAGTCTCGCTCAGGTCAAGGTCCCCACGCGCGGCCCTTGCACCCTTTCGAACTACGATCGGCTTGATTCCCGCTCGGGATAAATAGGAATCCTTTTCGCTAAGGGTCCAGCCAGCTGACCGCCCAGGTCTCTTTCAAAGTAAGGCATCCCAATTTGGATCCTTATCTTTTTCAACGACCCCACCTCCTTCGGAGGAGACGTCGCCGAGGCTAGCTGTAAGTACCCAATCCGGATCGTCCAAATCCGTCGAAAGTTAACCGAAAACCGTTAGCTGGCCCGCTCCGAGGTTAAACCGGAACTCGTTAAACTCCCGTTCTTGTGCCAGCGAGGCGTCCGGGGCGCCCGTGCATCCCGACGTCGAACCGTACTTAACACGTGTAATCTCACGTAAAAGTATGGCTTTCCTGACGAAAAACGCATTTTCCGGCACTTTTGGGGCGTTTCGGACATTTTCCGGATTGTTATTTTAAAAAACGGACAAACCGGATCGGGAACGAATTCCCATAAAATTTGGTGACTCGAGAGGGCACGTGGCAGCCATGCCACCTCCCTCTAGTCACCCTTCAATCACAAATAAAGGCCAAAAGACCAAAATACCCTGATTTGCAAGCCAAGTCCGGCGGACTCCACTGTGCACATTTTCTGAAATTGCCAGCAAGTCCTTCAAATTCTCAAAATACCACAAAACCCCCTGGATTCAGGCAAAGTCCGTCCGGACTCCTACTGCATTTTTCACCTATAAATAGAAATGGCTGTCAAAGCCAAAGAACAGACTTTTTTACCCCAAAAAATCACCACCCTCTCGGCCCAAACTGGTTTCCACCCCTTCCGAGCTTCCGTTCCGTCTCGATTCGCGTGAAACCTTCATATTTCGATCAAATACGCACCTTACTACTTCGAAACAACCTTTCGAATCACTTTCCGTGTCCCGTACACACCTCCCGAGCCAAAGGAGTCGACCCTAGCCATATGTATAACTCCCTCTCTCTAAATCTCTCGTTCCGTCTCGGTTTACGCGCCAGTCGCTACAACCATTTCGAACGTCGTTATCAAAATGTAGACGCCTCCGTCTAACGGGGTCCGATACGTTTTAGCCCCTCGATCCTCTTCTCTTTCCGTAAGAGAAGTAATCACGGGTTAAAACGGCGTTCCGACCCCGTTCCGTTTACTTTTATTGTCATTTACCAATTCTGGATCGATCGATCCGTTGATCGTCATTTAATATCTGTTATTTACAAATCCGAGCCGTTTGGCCTCGTTGATCGTCATTTACAAATCCGAGCCGATTGGCCTCGTTGATCGTCATTTACGAATCCGGATCGTTTGATTCCGTTGATACCGCACTTTAAATACTGTCATTTACAAGTCCGACCCGTTTGGATCGTGATAGTATTTACTTTTCAAAGTCCGAGTCGCAACCCGATTCGTTGATCGCATATCATTTAATACGCATTTTTCCCGTAAAAATCGTTAACAATGTAATGCCCGGTTCAAAACCGGAGTTCGTCCGTCGAACTCTCTTTCAAAACGCGCGACATGAAGTTTGGCCTCCAAACGCTCATCTTCAAACTAAAAGCCGCCATTTGACACTTAAAATCATTTAATACGTTTTTTCCCGTAAAAATCGTTAACAATGACATTCCCGGTTCAAAAATCGGAGTTCGACCTTCGAACTCCTTTTCAAACTCAAAATCGACGTTTGCCACGCAAACGCTCATTTCAAACTCAAAATCGACGTTTGCCACGTAAACGCTCATTTCAAACTCAAAATCGACGTTTGCCACGCAAACGCTCATTTCAAACTCAAAACCGACGTTTGTCATTCAAACGCTCTTCTTTTCAAACAAAGTCACCTAATCAACGTTTGACATTCAAACCAAGATTAAGCTTGTCATTCAAGACCCCATTTCAAAAGACACACACACACACACACACGATTTCGAGAAAGTTAGAAAGACTCGTCATGCGAGGCGTTTCGGGCGATCTCGTCATACTCTACCCGAAACGTAACTTGACCTCCGAACCTAACAATCTCTGGTACTAAAAGCTTTTTACTCATTTTTGCTGCCAATAAAAATGATCCCCCTTTTCAAAGCCTTTTCCTAAGTTTTTGCTACCAATAAAAACGACACCATTTTCAATAAGCCGTTTCTCAACGTTTGGGCTCAAAATACAAAAACCGCGTGGCGACTCCTCATTTTTTCCTTCCCATGAAGCGAGGTCTCAGACACCAACCCCCCGCGAAAGATAACCGCCTTCGCTCGCGCGAATCCGGGTAATTTCACCTACTCCTCTCATTCGGCTTTCTACCCATGGGGGGAGGATGGGGAAGTTCCATTGTTCTCATGATAGCTGCTCGCAAATCATTGAGGGGAGTGAAAACTGTCTCTTCCGTTATTTTTCGGAGCTTGTCTGTACCTCGGCTACGGTTTTTCCCCTAGTTGTTGTCGCGGGTAGATCCCTGGCCTGTCTCTTGGACTTGGCTGATTCTCTCTTTAACTGGACCGCGAGCAACGATCTCGTTATGCTCTTCTGCTGAGGCAATGGCCGAAGCTCTTTGGTACATATCCTCCACGCTTTTAGGCCTGTTGGAGGCAAATTTCATTTTTAAGAACGAGGAGGAGAGACCGCCTTCAAAACAAAGCCGGATGTCACCCTCTTCTAGATCTACAATCTGCTCGCTCACTTTTCTGAATCGAGAGATGTAGCTTTTCGTGGTCTCCGTCACAGCTTGATTGACTCGGAGCAGGTCTATTTTAGGTCGGGCAGGCTCGCCTGCCCCAGCAAATGCATTTAGGAAGAGGTCCCTGAACTGATTGTAGGTTTTGATGGACTTGAGCTTAAGGGCCATCATCCAAGATAATGCTTTGCCCGTGAATGTTACGGTCAAGGCTTTGCACATCACCGCTTCATCCGAAAGGATATCTGGCCTTCAAACTGCCCCATATGGCTCTTGGCATTTTTTGAGCCATCATATGTTTCCATCTGGGGGGGGTTCCCTTTTTTTTATGGGTGACCGGGCAATTTTGTCACTAAATGCATCCATAGTGCGGCCACACTTCATGGCCATTTTCTGTTCGGTTTCCCACATTTGGTGCATGAATTTGACGAATTTTGGGTTTTGGTCATCCACCCCTGGCCTCTTAGCACGCGGAGTCACGGCCTTCCCCCTGGCGTAAGCCACGGATTTGGCTTTGGACTTCGCACGGTGATTGGATTGATCCTCCTCCCCTTTCTCCTCGCTATCATAAATTTCCACAACATCCTCCTTCTCTGCCTGGTCGCGGTTGAGGGTCGGTTCTGCCCGTTTTGCCCCCTAGCTTGACAAGCAAGCGAGTTAGCGGGGACTCGTTGGGAGAACCTTTGGGACCCTGCTTGGAGGGGTACTCCACCGTTTGCTTCCAGCTCTACTAAGTCCAACTCAGCATCATTGATGGCCATGTCCTCAGCTACCAGTTTGGACCTTGCGGCCAGGGCTTCCTGTCTTTTGAGGATCAGTTCTGGAGTGATAGGAGTGTTTGGGGAAAGGATGGGTGTTTTAAGAGTGGTAGGTGGAGAGGGAGTTTTTGGGCTGCTATTTAGGAGGGCAACATCTTTTTCATTCCTGGCCTCCTCAGCGAGCCTCTTCAAATCCCTTTAAACAGGGGAGAGGTTGTTCAAGCTTTGAGAATGGGCCCCCAACCTAAGAAAGGCTGAGGTGCTTGGTCTCACAGGATTGATATTTGAAGGGGAAGCTTGGTCACCTTCAGGGAGGGTTAAATAACGGGCATTTCCAAGAGTTTTAGACATTTTGTCGAAAAAGACTGAAAAAGAGTGGCTTTTTGACAGCGAGTGTTTAGAACACGGTGTTTGACTGACAAACACGATTTTACGAGAAAATAAAGATTTTTCCCGGCAATGGAACCACTGATGACGCCTGGGCTTTAGGGGGCAGAGCGGTTGGTAGGATATCTGGAAGGATATATTTTGGGTGTACCTAGAACACAAAAAGCAAAGCACCGTTAAGGTCAAAGTTGGATGTTAATCCAACTCAGGCCTTGGAATGTCTTAGAGTGTGTGTGTATGTGTTTAGGGTTTAGACAATGACTTACAATGTCAATTTTGCACTTACATTGTCCAAGGGGACAAAGGTTTTCTATTTATAGGTGATGGAGAGGTGCTTGTTGAGGTAAGCCATGAGGTCAGCCCTAAAGGGCATCTTAGTCTTTGACCATATACACGTGTCCGCATCTGATTGGCTCTGTCAGGGAATGAAGATTCACTGTCAGAGGGGATGTCGCTGAAAGGGACATGAGCCGTGTATTTGGCGCGGCGCATTAATGGCGATAGTAGGCGTCTGAGCCATACATTCAATGTGATGGGAGTGAGCCGGTTACTGTACTGTCAGAGCCAGTAAGTAAACTTGCTCAATAAGCTTTGGCTTTAACCGAGAGTCTGGTGAGACAACTGTGAGTCTGGTATGAGACCGCTGTCAACATCTTGGGCGCGGTCAATGATATTTGATGCGGGCACGGATGGGACGGTCATAACTCCCGCGGTCACCTGGCTGACGGTCTGGATCCCTTCGATCTTGACTGGGATGGGTTGAGAGGAACGCGGTCTTGACCTCGAGGGTCTATCTGTCCGCGGTCTTGACTCTGGCGATCTAGGATATGCCACATCATGCTGAGCCTTTAGACCAGACCGAGCTTGGGCCCGGTCTAGCTGGTCCGGGCTCATCAGAATGCAAGTAGAGAGGATGAGATGGCGTCAATTTCAGATTTAGGTCAATAATTTCATATTCGTCAGTAGTATATGTTGTAATTGGACGTCCATTGTTCTGCTCTGGTTCTGAATTTGCAGATGAATTCGACATTTTCGTAGATAAAATGCTTCTATCGAATGAATGATTGAATCATATATTGAGAAATTTCGCAAATAGTGAATTTGGATAATCAAGCCTCCAAATATTGAGATTCAAGGTTAAGGAAGATAACAGTGTGAAAACCATTTATGAGATATGTGAAAAATGATACTTGTTGTATTTCCATTCTTTGTTCAAGCTTTATATACAAATAGCGAGAGAGAGAGAGAGAGAGAGAGAGAGAGAGAGAGAGAGAGAGAGAGAGAGAGAGAGAGGAGAGTTTAACAAACAAAACGGACACCAAATTTCTAACAAACATATTTACACACAACCCCTTCTACTATCTATGTTTTACACTCAGCGCCCTCTACATTAATAAAAGGTTTCTTAGGCGTGATTGGGCCCAGTGGGTAGGTGGCGATTGGGCCCAGTTCAGTTGGGCCTTGGCCAGTCTAGATAGGCCCACGAAGCGTTATCTGGTTCGTGTCCGTCCGAATAGGTATGGGTCGGTTCGGAATGGATGGAGCACCCATTCGCGTATGGGTTGGGGCAGTTCCATGAATCTGGTTCATCGATCGGGTGCGATCGGACGGCCAAAATTCAACCGGATGAAATTGTGCCTATTCCCAGAAAGGCACCTATGACTCTTCAGAAACTATAAATAGCCCCTCCAGGATTAACAATTTAATTCATTCAGTCATCCAACTTTCATTAGCAAGTTAGAGAGAGCATCTTGAAGCATAAATTTCCTTCAAGTCCAGAAGTTTCAAATACTCAGATTTGTTCGCCGAAGTCGTTAATTTGGAGTGCTCCTATTAACGACAGTTAAAGTCGTTGCATCTTACGAAAAGATTGTCAGTAATCGTTAGCACCAGTGCGGAGCAATTACTTCTTACGGAGATTGTAACCAACACAAGCCTCGACTTTCCTCCGTCCCGCTTTAATTTAATATTTCGATTTTATTTATTTTCAGTTATTTTCTTAAAGAAAGTCTTTTCGAATTTCATTACATTTTTCCTAATAGTAGATGAATTCGACATTTTCGTAGATAAAATTGTTAGAACATGGATTGCAAAATGTGTATACTTAATAAATATAAGTGACATGTAGACGTACATGTATAAATCATTAAAATAATGTTATTGAAAAGTATATAATATTAATTAAATGTGTAGAATTCCCGAGGTGGAAATTACCTATTTATGATGGGCAGAATGGTAATTTCACATCGCTTAATTGAAAGGGTGTAGTCCCTTGATGAGGTGCCATTGTTTCCTATATATAGAGGCCTACCATCAGCCTAGAAACTACGACATCATCCTTATTTACTCTCTCTATAATCTGAGTTCTAAGGAAGGCATTCATCATCAAGAAGATCTACAATTTTCTACGTGATTTTCTTCTTCTTCTCTTTCTTCCTTTGCAAGAACATCATCAAGTAACAAGATGGACTCAACAGGTATCACGCTTCCGCCTTCATCTTCTTCTCTTACTTAATCTAGACTTGAGTGCTTTCGGGTTATTGGAATAGGAATGTTCCAACAATTGGTATCAGAGCCTGGTTAAGTTTTGGATTAAGTTTGAATTCTTATAGAATATGTTTGCTATACTTTGATTCTTTAATCCTGTTGAAATCATTATGTTATGATGTTATTTAAATGCTCGAATTCGTTGCTAGAGTGTTATTATTCATTACTTGATTAAATTCTGAATATGGATTAAAGTTTACTCAAAAGGACATGATGGTTCATGCAAGATTATCCCATTGACACAACAGAGCGTTTTATGTCGCACAACCGTGTTGGATCTACTTGTGTATTCATGTTTTGGTTAAGCGTTAATTTTTGCTTGCCGTTCATCTTTTGTGTGAAGAAAAATTTTCTGTGAAAGGGGCCTTGCTCGGCCAATTATGAAAAGGTGCCTTTTGGAAAAAGCTGTGAATAGTGACTGCACGGGCGTGCAAGTTATAACGCATGGCCGTGCAAACACTGTTCACGTATTTTCAAAATTTTCCAATTTAATTCGGTCGTGCACTAATGAACTGGTGCAACTCTAATTCATTTATAGAGTATTGTGTTAAATTATAATTATAAATTTTTGTTTTACTCAAAAGACTTTCAATTCTTAATGTAAGATTATCCCATTTTGAACATAGCCACCATCATTGGATGCGTTGTGAGTTTGTTCAAATGCATAGCCACGCATTTAAAAATGTGTTGTGAGTATGCGGATCTACTTGCTTTGGTTGAATATTGATTCACCATTAAGTTAAGAATTGATAGTCAAAATCTGGAAAATTTGACATTCAGGGTCTGCTCGGCCGAGCACCTTCCTTGACTCGGCCGAGCACTCCATTTGTATCAGCACAACGTTTGAAATTTTTTGAAAAGGCGCCATCCAACGGTCATGATGCTCGGCCGAGCACCCCTAAGGACTCGGCCGAGCACCTCTAAGAACTCGGCCGAGCACCCCTAAGACTCGGCCGAGCATAAGGGATCAGAAAGGGATGTTCTCTGGAGGGTTTTGCTCGGCCGAGCACCTTCCTTGACTCGGCCGAGCATGACTCATTTTGGCCAGATTTTCAAAATTTTCAATATTTTGCTATTTTGATCAATTTTCATTCATTATTTGAGTAAAGTATACATTAATTTGTGCCCTAAAGTGTGATTAATTATATTCTTAACAATTTCATTCATTTCTAAACAATATTGTCGCCAAAGTGATTTACGTTGTTTAGATACGAAATTGTAAAGTGATGAATGTTCTTATTGATATGTGATAACATGCTTGTTTCTCAAAGGAGACCTTGTTGTTGACTAAGTATTTGCATTCATGGGGTAATAATTGAATAAAATGTTTGGTCATTTTAAATACTTTGAACCATCCCAAAGGAAGGCGGGTATTTAAAATGAGTTGTTTATATTCTTTATTGCTGGGTAACAAATACTTTAAATCTTAGGAAATTTTTAATACTTGAACCGGCCCAAAGGAAGGCAAGTATTTAAAATGTGTTGTTTAAAGTCATTTATTACCCTAAGATAAATCAAATTATGAGTCAATTCGCAATCCAAAGATTAGTTTTGATGTCATGCTGATTATCTTTTTGATGAGATTCATTGATATAGTTAATCACTTTATTCATTATGTAGTTTCTTATACATGTTTTGTATTCATTCTTCGTTCTTATTCCCAACAAATTTGATAAACGCTTCATCTATTACTACTGCCATGAATAATGTTCCAATGCTTAATGGGATTAACTTTAAAACTTGAAAAAATAATATAACGATGATCTTAGGATGTATGGACATCGATCACGCATTAGGGGAACCAAGTCCCGCTAAAGGAAATACCGTTATAGCACGGAAAAATGTTGAGCAATGGGAACGGTCCAACCGCGTGAGTCTAATGATCATGGAAAATGCAGTTTCAAAGACATTTTGGACAATGTCTCTGAGATCGAAAATGCTGAGTTTTTTCTTGAATTCTTGTGGAAACTTGTTTCCATTCGGTACAAGGGTGAGGAAAATCTTAGGGAGTACATTATTAAATTATTTCAATTTTTCGATCAAACTAAAGGCACTTAAGTTAGAGATTTCGGAAGATTTTCTCGTGCACTTAGTTTTGATCTATCTTCCTCCTCAATTTGGTCCTTTTGAGATGATCTATAAATGTCAAAAGTATAAGTGGAATATTAATGGATTACTTTCACATATGACATTAGAGGAAGATAGGATGAAATATCTTAAATTAGAAAGTACTCACTCAGCATTTACTTCTTCTCGTAGGATTAAGAGAAGAGGGAAGGAAATTGCGGTTGCAAGTAAGAAGCGTAAGGGATCATTTAATGATCATAAAGTCAAGAAATGCTTCTTTTGCAAGGACCTTACTCGCATGAAGAACGACTACCATAAGTATCGCGAATGGCGAATTCAGAATGGTATGTCATTTGGTCTTGTTTGTACTAAGGCAAATTTGGTTTCAATTCCTTAATATACATGGTGGTTGTATTTGGTACAACAACTCACATTAGTTCATGTATGCAGGGTTGCCTGAATTACCGAATCCCCAGTAAAGATGAGAAATACATCTATATGGGAGCTGGAAATCCGGTTGAAGTTATAGGCTTAGGGACTTTTAGATTAATGAAAAGTACTGGCTATTATTTTGTAATAAATAGTATATTCATTGTACCGTCCTTTAGATAAAATTTAAAATATATCACAGTTTTGGACAAGGAAGGTTACTCTTGTTCTTTTGGTAATAATAAATGTGATCTTTATTTTAAATTTCTAACTTGTCGGTACTAGTACTTTGTCATATATCGATAATCTTAATTTACTTGACACAGTCAAGAAAATGAATGAGTCCCATAATAATGAAACCAAAACTAAAGGCACTAAGCAAAAGTTATCAAGTGAAAATTATTGTATTCTATGGCATAGGCGTTTGGGTCATATCTCCAAAGGGAGAATTGATAAAGCTTATGTCAGAGGAAATCCTAAAAACAACTTGATACTCCGGATAAAACCTTTTGCATTTAGTGTTTTAAAGAAAAATTTACAAACATTAAAGGAAATAGGATCTTTGAGAGTATCAAACGTCTTGGAACTAATTCATATGGACCATTCACTAACTCTTCATGGAATGGTCAACAATATTCCATCACATTCATAGATGATTATTCTCATTATGGATACATTATTTTCTTCATGTAAAGTCTAAATCATTGGACGTATTGGGTGAATGACGTCCAGGTCCTTTATATTCGCTATCTTGAAGAGTGTGGGATTGTCCCTCACTACACCATGCCGGGCAAACCTAGCATAGTATAGTGGAGAGACATAATAGAATCCTTAAGGATATGGTAAGAAGTGTGTTTTCTTGTATTTCTTTACCTCACGCATTATAGGCGACGCATTAAAAATCGCAACTTATATTCTCAATAGAGTACATTCCATTAGGTTTAGCCCTATTTTAGGATTTGCTAAGAGATCTAGGGGATATAAATTTTATGACCCGAAAACTAGAACATTTTTCGAGACTTGCAATGCTAGGTTCTTTGAAAATGTTGAATTTAGTGGGAGAAATAGCAATGATTTTGAATTTGAAGAGTTAGAGGAACCACTCTATATTCCTTTAACTTTAGTTCCTGTTGTAAATCAAGTAATTGTACCTAAAATTCAACAAAGAACAAACAATTCAAAATAATATAGAGATTCCCGTAAATAACGGACAACATGAAAATGTTGGACATAAGGAAATTCAACAACCTCAAAATAAGGATGAACCAGTGCCCTTAAGGATATCTACTAGAGTAAGAAGAAGTGCTATTCCAGATATTTGTATCTTACGGAGAATGAGGACACCTTAGGTTTAGTGGGAGATGATCTAATCACCTTCCATGAAGCCATTAATAGTCCTAATTCTCATAAGTGTATCAATGCCATTAATGAAGAGTTAAAATCAATAAAAGACAATGAAGTTTGGAGTCTTGTCCGATTGCCTGAAGGTGCAAAACCTATTGGTTGTAAATGGATATTTAAAACCAAATGGGATTCGCAAGGCAATATGGAAAGATATAAGGTACGTCTTGTTGCTAAGGGATTTACTCAAAAGGAAGGCATTGATTATAAAGAAATATTTTCTCCGGTATCTTCTAAACCCTCTTTTATGATCATTATGGCATTAGTGGCACATTATGATCTTGAGCTTCAACAAATGGATATTAAGACGGCTTTTCTCAATGGAGACATTGAGGAAACCATCTATATAAGGAAATCAGAAATGGTGACCGATTCAGATCAAACTAATCAATTAGTTTGTAAACTTAAGAAATCCATTTATGATCTCAAGCAAGCTTCTCATCAATGGTATTCAAAATTTAGTCAAGTTATTCTTTCATTTGGTTTTTGAAACGAATCTTGATGAAGATTGTGTATACCATAAGTTCAGTGAGAGTAGATTTATAATTTTGGTTTTATATGTGGATGATATTTTACTTGCTAGTAATAATAAGGACCTTCTAAAGGAAAATAAGAAATTTCTCTCAAACAAATTTGAGAAGAAAGATCTTGGTGAGGCATCTTTTGTATTGGGAATTCAAATTCATCGTGATCATTCACAAGGTATTTTGGGATTATCACAAAAGAGCTATATAGAGAAGGTATTACAAAGGTTTAGCATGGAAAATTGTAAACCACATGACACCCCTGTCTCTAAAGGAGATAAATTCAGTTTAAAGTAATGTCCTAAAATTAATTTTGAATCCAAGCATATGGAAAATATCCCTTATGCACCGGCATTAGGAAGCTTAATGTATGCGCAAGTCTGTACTCGTCCAGACCTTGCATTTATTATTGGGATGCTTGGTCAATAACAAAGCAATTTGGAAAGAAGAACATTAAGTCGCATCCAAAAGAATGATGAAGTGCCTATAAAACTTTAAACTACATGCTTATGTATACAAAATTGGATCATTTTTAGATCATTAGGTATTCCGATTCTGTTTTACTGGATGCAAAGATGTCAAAAGACATCATATGGTTATGTCTCTTGTTGAAGAGAAATAAGTATAAAATAAACAAATAGATATACAACTTATAGGATCAAACTCCATGTTATTGGATCCATTTTATAAAGCGTTATCTTTTTTATGTTTCACGAGCTTACTGTTCATATGGGTGAAACGATTTTGATAATGCATAATATAGTGAGAGTTTGAGTTGTACTTTATTTGCTATTTGTTTTATTCATATTGATCTCATTTGGTTAATTAGGACTAGTTGATGGAATATATATACATGTTTTAATATATTCATTAAGTTTTCCATGCTACACATCTATACTTAATCTATGTCATTTAGTTGAACATATATATGTGATTAGTGTGGGTTTAGTTGCGAATCAATTACAACGACTGCCCCTTTAGTTCCTATACTTGTGAAACTAATGGACGAGATTGTTTTAGAATGACAATGAAGTGCACATATGGATTGTCATTTACATTATGAATATGATTTTATGAGGATTTGTTAAAGTATAAACACATGTTTGGGCAATCCAAGTGGGAGATTGTTAGAACATGAATTGCAAAATGTGTATACTTAATAAATATAAGTGACATGTAGATGTACATGTATAAATCATTAAAATAATGTTATTGAAAAGTATATAATATTAATTAAATGTGTAGAATTCCCGAGGTGGAAATTACCTATTTATGATGGGCAGAATGGTAATTTCACACCGCTTAATTGAAAGGGTGTAGTCCATTGATGAGGTGTCATTGTTTCCTATATATGTGAGGCTACCCATCGGCCTGGAAACTACGCATTATCATCCTTATTTACTCTCTCTATAATCTGAGTTCTAAGGAAGACATTCATCATCAAGAAGATCTACAATTTTCTACGTGATTTTCTTCTTCTTCTCTTTCTTCCTTTGCAAGAACATCATCAAGTAACAAGATGGACTCAACAGGTATCACGCTTCCGCCTTCATCTTCTTCTCTTACTTAATCTAGACTTGAGTGCTTTCGGGTTAATGGAATAGGAATGTTCCAACAAAAATGCTTCAATCTAATGAATGATTGAATCAGATATTGAGAAATTTAGCAAATAGTGAATTTGGATAATCAAGCCTCCAAATATTGAGATTCAAGATTAAGGAAGATAACAGAGAGAAAACCATTTATGAGATGTGTGAAAACTGATACTTGTTGTATTTCCATTCTCTGTTCAAACTTATATACAAATAGAGAGAGAGAGAGAGAGAGAGAGAGTGAGTTCTAACAGCTAAGCTAACTGACCTCTAACAAACACAGCAGACACCAAATTTCTAACAAACATATTTACACACAACCCTTCTACTATCTATGTTTTACAGTCAGCATCCTCTACATTAATAAAAGGGTTTTTAGTTTATGTTTTTTTTTTTTTGTTTACGGGAACGTTTATTGTATTTAAACCCAATAAATTGAAAATATTCAACACAAATTGCATTATTGTTTTTTTGAGAAGAAAAAATAAATGGAGATAGTTGACTTCAAGGTGGTTCCGCCGCTGCAACAATGTTAATTGGAAGTTCGAATAGACGCTTCGTTTTATTTTATTGTTTGGGATTTCAGTGATTGAAGGGAGAAAAAAAGACGTATACCGTAGAATATAATCCTTTTTTCCTATTTTAAACTTCAATTTTGTTTTTTTAAATTATCTATGACCAACTTTCACGGAAAAGATAGGCGTTATTTACCCATATATTAGTAGAATTAAGCTTTTCAATTTAAACTTTAAAAATTCAAAATGGAAAGATTATAATAATTATTTATTTAATTACTCACATGTCATATTCACAATATTATCTATTTTCTATTCAATGTTTCACTTTCTCTCTAACCCATTTTCTATGTTCACAACATTGGTTTCAGGGTCCTTAGGAGCTCCCCGGGACACATCCGTGCAGTTAAGGAAGCAGCATTGCTGGGCTTGTATCCTCAGTGTGGGGAGTTCGAATCTTGGCAGGAGCAGCTGGAGCAGCCAATTGGTGTTGTAAGAGTGATGTAAATTGCTGGAGCAGCCAATTGGTGATGTAAGAGTGATGTAATTGCCTTGTAGGAGGGCTCCCTTGGGGCTCTGAGTATAAGGCTGCCGCCACAGGCTGCATAGACACCCGCGATTTACATACGCCGTATCTTGAGGGGCCGTGCACCGGTGGTCCAGATTAGTCAGCGAAGCTGGGAACCCGGGTATCAAAAAAAAAAAAAAAAACACCCTACCCTACTTTCTATATTTTACGGAGTACGTTAAGAAGATTTATCTTCGACATTTGAATCCAACATTTTTTAGGTTAAAATGTGTATACTATTTTTGTCCACCCGCCTTAGACGTCTCGCACTATTCGTAAGATCACTTGTAGACGCCACATACCATCTATATGGGGCATAGTAAGTACTCCACTTTGCTCCCAGAGGGAGTCGAACTTGGACCTCCACTATGTGGAAGCTTCTTCACACACTCACACACCCAGATATCTGCCAAGAGGCCTTTGGTTTATCTCCAATATTTGAATCCAACATTTTTTTTTAGTTTAAAATGTGAGTATAGGATAAATAGTGCAACAATGTTTGGAAATTTGGATAGATGGTTTGTTTTAATGTTCATGACTTATTTTATGATAATTTTAATGCGTTATTAAAGAATTTTTATTTAGAAAAATTACACTTTATCCCACAATAATTTTATTTGCCGGGAAAAAGGAGCATGACTTATAGATGAAGAATTTCAAAATACTGATGTCATGATACCATACCGTCAACATTTTTTTTCAAAACAAAGAAGAATTTAGATTAATTGCATGAAGAAGAGTTAATGAGAAGACTACACAATATATAGAGGCTCATCCCAATATTTAAAAATACAACGAAATAAAAAATGTTCCGAGAATGAGAACAAAAGTAATTGTATATGATTTTGAAATTAATTGTAAATATGATCCGAAATAAAACCAAGCGTTCAGCTCATATATATACTCGTCTACTACTGCCTCCAATCTTCCATCATATACTTCGTTTGACAATGTTTTGAAATGTACAAATGCTATCTGTTATGGGTAAAATCTTAGATGACGACATCTTGAACTTAACCAGCATGTCAACGTTTGACTCCTACAAATGAGGTAAAATAAATTAATCATTTTATTGTTTTAATTAAATAACCCTTTTACAAGATAAACAACAGAAAATACGTGCAAAGTGGACTCCTGTCAACGGAATGGAAGACCAGATCAAGGATGGAGATAGGGAGCCAAGATTGTAGGA
Organism: Adenophora triphylla var. japonica; assembly: GCA_022495995.1. Lineage (NCBI taxonomy): Eukaryota > Viridiplantae > Streptophyta > Magnoliopsida > Asterales > Campanulaceae > Adenophora > Adenophora triphylla. Next base: position 27,411 of record JAFEMH010007421.1, read on the forward strand.
AAGTAAGTTACATGTAATCTTTTCTTTTATTTAAAGGCGATTAGTATTTAAAGGCGATTAGGTCAGTACACAACACACACGACTCACACTTTCTCTCTAGCACTCCGCCATAGCTCACCACCGATTTGTAACTCATTGATTGATTAATACTACCAATATTTGAATCCAACATTTTTTTAGTTTAAAATGTGACAGTTCATGATAAATAGTGCAACAATGTTTGGAAATTTTGATAGATGGTTCGTGATGGATGTGTATTTATCCATCCAAATGATGCACTTTTAGGCTTTCTTTGCGTTCGATTCCCGAGTTTTATGTATATTTGATGTGGTTTGTGAGTATTTTATGAGTACAGGGTATATAGCTGATTAAAGGTGCATTTTATGGCTAAAAAGTGCAAAAGGAATAAAGTGGAGCGGAGCAGAGAAGAAAAAAAAACTGAAATTACGAGCTCAAGGACTAAACTGGCATTTGGAAGCTTTTGGACCAAATGGGAATTATTGGAAAATTCAGGGACTGAACTGGGAATATGGAATTTTTGGACGAATTTAATTTATAAAAATTCCTGGGTTAAAATGAAAAATAAAATCCCAAAGAGCGAAGTGCAAAAGAATCCATTAGAGAGATCAAAATGCGACTGCAAAATCGCGAGACGGAACGAGTACATATTGATACAAATCAAGGCATTCCTAGGCAAGGCTGGCCGAGAGAACCGAGAGAAGGAGCATGCATGGCCGGCCAAATGGGTAATGAAAAGTTGGGCCAAGGAAATTTGGGCCAAGGAAATAATGAGGCAAACTGTCTAACCAAAAGGGCGACCGCGCTAAGGAGGAAATTCACGTGGCCAAACTCTCGGCCAAGTTGGGCGTCCGCGCTAGAATTCGATTGCGGCCGCGCTACGTCGTCAAAACTGGCAGTTCTTCGTCTTGGACAATGGGCATTCATGTCTTTTCACAAATTTTGCATCAGGATTTACCCTATTCCTCCTATAAAATCACTGCAGCCACGTAAAGAAAAGGGGATTATCATATATCATATTCATTATTTTATTTTCTTTTCGTGAATTCCATTGAAGAAATTGAAGAATTATTCCGAATTCGATTTCCAGGTTTTATTAATTATGAGTAGCTAAATTTTTTTTAGATTTGTAGATTGGTCGAACCTTTACCGGATTTCTATGCAATTAATATTTTAATTCTTTCTATTTAATTCCTTCTAGTTCATCAATATATTTTAATTTCTTGTTCATGGATTCGAGACGTATGTTAAGATACGAACTCATCTTTGAATAATTGGGTAACGAATTCGCCATTAATTTGGGATTTTGATACATAGACCATGATTGATTGAATAACTTTAATCGGGGCCGTAATAGAAATCGATTAAAATTAGGTTCTTTTATTCTTGTGTTCTTAATTTATTCTTGGCATATTGTGGAACCGTAATAGACACTACAATATTAAAAAGAGTATTTAGGATTGTAATCCGGCCACCTAACCGTGTCGATCCTAGCTAAAGTGAATGAACCCTAGAAGTTGAGTTAATGTTTCTTAAGTAAAATTCTGCATAGAATGATGGTATAGTGAAATCCAATCTACAAATCTCTGCTCATAATCTGTTTTCTTGTTTAGTTAGTTGTAGTTATTTATTTTATGTTCTTAGTTTTAAATCAAGTCTATAAACTTTGGTTACAAAATTCACTGCTTTTACTTTATTTGTTTACCAACGAGTCTCTGTGGATTCGACCCCTGCATTTGCATACTGCTACACCGGTAGTGAGTACACTTGCTCGGTATTTTTATTACAAGAGGGAGTTTTCCTCCATCAAGTTTTTGGCGCCGTTGCCGGGGACTTGTTGCAAGTAAACAAGTAGGTTAGGTAGTGAATGCAAGGTCGTCGTTCTTTGAAGCCTACATTGGTTCCATTGAACGACAACATAAATAGACTTGAGGAAGAATTTGAGGGCGATCCCCTCTTTAATCCTCTCTTTTCAGACTCAGACATCGAGTCTGAACCCTCCACCACCGAGGTAGAGGAAGAAAAAGCCGAGATGGCAGTACCACCGGCACAAACTATGAATGATTTCCTGAGACCTAGGGTAGACACATCTACCTCTTGCATAGTGCTGTCCGATGCAGCCAAAAATTTAGAGGTCAAAGGACAATACTTTGCCATGTTGCCAAGCTTTCAAGGATTGCCTGGCGAGGATGCACTCACGTTCCTTAAAGAGTATATTATTGTTGTTGCTCAATTTTTGTTAAGACAGGGAGTGACTGAGGAGCAAATTAGACTGAAGTGTTTTCCTTACACTCTTAAGGGAGTGGCTAAAACATGGTTGCTGATGCTTGCACCGAGCAAGATTAGTACTTGGGGTAGAATTGCAAGATGTGTTCCTTAAAAGATATTACCCACATCATCTTTTGGCGAGGTTTAGACCGAAATTGATGACATTTTCCCAAGATGTGGGGGAGCCCTTTCATGAGGCATGGGAAAGATTCAATACAATGTTAATACAATGTCCCCAACACAATTTTACACTACCCTCACTGAATCAAGCCTTTTATGATGGCTTGAATGACAATGGTCAATCAATGGTTGACAATGCTGCTGGAGGCTCGATAGAGCCAAGACCCGGAAGAAACCAAAGCTTTATTTGAGATGTTGAGTGCTAATTCTCAACAAAAGAGTTCGAGGGGTAGAACAAGGGGAGTACTTGAATTGAATGCTAGTGATAATATTTCAAAGCGCATTGCACTTTTAAATAATAAATTGGATAAATTGATTTGCTTGTGGCACTTCGGTGCCAATGTTATTACTGATTATTGTACAAATTGTGGTTTATCATCTCATGTGACTAATATGTGTCCAAGTGCAGCAAATTTCTTGTATAATCCTGAACAGTCACATGCTTTCAATGGCTATGCACCAAGGCCACCACCCCAAGGCAACCAATATGGCAACTACAATGCATGGGGTGGCTATCATAATCGCAAGTGAAACCTCTTCATGTGCCACCACCGACAACATGATAAAGAGCCTTGGGAGCCGGGCAGTCCAGCTTAAGGATGGAGATGCATCAAAGCAACGAAATACGTATGTCGCGTTTGAAAAGATGGGCACACAAGTAGAGCAACTTGTGAAGGTTGCCCAAGAGTTGATGAAAGAGAAGAACCCACCCGAGCAAGCAAAGTCAATCACAACAGTGTGGGATGAAAGTGAGGAAATTGAGGAGGTATTTCTATCTTCTCTTGATAATATTGATTGTTTTGATAATAATAATGATGTTAATGAGAAAGAAAAAGTTAATCATGTTCAAAAAGACCCCGGGTGTTTCACTATCCCAATTTCTGTAAGGGGTCAAAATTTTAAAGGTTTGTTAGATCTTGGGGCAAGTGTCAATGTGATGCCCTTTCATGTTTTTAGAAGTTTGGGGGCATGTGAGTTGAAACCACCCATGAGAGACTTGCAATTGGCGGATCTCTCAATTAAAAGACCTTTAGGGGTTCTTGAAGGGGTGTTGGTTAAAATTGATAAAATCATTATCCCCATTGACTTTTATGTGATGTGTATGGAGGGATCAAGTGAGGAGCAATTGAAAACTCCCATTCTGCTTGGGAGGCCATTTATGTTTGACACTAAGGCCACCATTGATGTGTGTCAAGGGGTGGTGTGAGCCCCCCAACCCGGGACCTAACACGTGTCCCGAGCTAGAGGAGCTCAAACTAAGAAAATCCATCTAAATTTTTAAAACATTTATTGGCCTTTAAAGGAATACCACTTTTCCAAACTTCCAAATTTAAAATCAAATTGTAAAATCTCTACTTAGAGGAAATCCAACCACAACTTTAATAAACCGATATCTAATCAATTACATTGGAAACCTTAATTAACATCTGTTTAACAAAAGGGTTTTCCAAACAAAATATAAAAGGGAAATACTTAACAAATACTCCTAACAGTCCACTCCTATACTTAACTTGTCAAGCCTCAAAATGCAAAAGTCCACAATGATACCCCGGCCTCACTGGTTCGGGTCACCTGTCTCGAATCTAAAACAAGAAGGGAGAGGGGTGAGAATAAATCTCAATGAGCTATTATGCATGCAGCAATATGCCATATAAGATGCAACACATCAAAAGACATATCCATATAACCCAAGAGGCTCCCTGCCGCCAACCGTCCCATACCGGTTGGAAACAACGACCGGCTCAAGATGAATATATCACAACACATAGGTACGATAAAGTAACACTTAGAAGGATACTGAGCCAAGGTTTTATCTCCAAAAGGATATACACATCCGAGCAAGAAGAACAGCTTGATGAAGCGATTCCGGAACCATGAACAATAACAAGACTCCGGGGACTCGGACACACAGCCGTATCCCCGGTGAAAACTAGACCATCTACCTCAAAAGGAGATGCTAGCCCACAAATCCCACGCAAGGGGACAAACTCGGCAATGTATGAATTATAATGAACTCGGCTCGGTGCCATTATAAATCCATAACATTGCCCAACAAACAAATAAACCAATACCTACTGGATTTACATAACTAAGCACAAGAATAACATACTTGCTTAACCAAACATTGTATGATCCAAAGTAGGGATACATACCACAATAGAATATCATAAAGATAGCAATATAAATCCACAAAGGGGATAACAATAGCCACATGGTAGTATATACTCATGCCCAATCAATATCAAAGTGCCACGCTTTATGAGCACACTAAACAACATCAACAACAATATATATAGGTAACACTAAGTAAGGGCACGAGGTATCATTAACCTACCCTACAATTTCCATATACAAGGGTACAAGGCCCCTATGAAGGTTCAAGTTCAATTACCAAGTAGCTTAATGGTGAAACCTATAGATTCTACACTAGTGCAAACTACTCACCAAAGATATGGGGTAAGTAAGGCCACTATGTATCATAACCATTCCTTCATATTTCTTATATAACATCGAATAACCTAAATGAAAGTTCAAGATCTATTTCCCAAGTTGGAACTATTTGGGTGAAGTCACAAATCAAGCCTCTCAACCATTTTCTAACAATGTTTAAACTACTTCCACAATTCCATTTTGATCACTTAAGATGTCCTTATGTAGCCAAAGTATTCTACTTTAATCTAGGTTAAAGAGATTTCATTTTGGTTCCAGTTGGTTAGGTTTGAATAGCTATAAAGTTGAGGTGAGAAAATCGACCGGGGACGACTCGTCCCCGTGGCACGACTCGTCCCCAAATTACCCCCCACCGAACCCGGCGTCCCCTATAGGTCACGACTTCCCTTCGTCCAAGGGACGACTCGTCCCTCAGCCCTGAATTTGTAAAACCGCAGCAACAACAACCATTCCTCAAAAATCCCAAGGATCCAACCAAAAGCATTCTAAGTTATAAATAAAAAGGGACATTTCCAACTTTGTTAACTTCAATCTACCCATTTAACTCCATGAAACCATGTCTTAAACCTAGATCAATTCAACATCCATAAATCATAATTTTTCTATAAAACAAACCAAGTTCCCATTCAACCCCTTACCTCATTTAAAACTAAATTTCCTAGTTTAACTCCACCCATTTCTTAAATACATTCTTCAACTTCCAAGAAGGTTTCTAAAGCCTCAAACAACCATTATAAAAATCAATCACAATATCAAACATTCATGAGCATACAAAGAAAGAAAGTCATAATAACTCACTTTTGGATTTTATAAGGAAAGATTGATCTTCCTAACTTGATGACTTTCTCTAGGCGATCCAACTCCAAAGGTGCTCCTAGACTTGATTTGGTGAAGAAGGTCTTGAATTCCAAAGCTTGGGAGGAGGAAGCTTCAATGGAGGTTCTCTCTATTTTCTCTAGGTTGAAGAAGAAGAATGAATGAAGGAGAAGGAGGAGAAGTAGAGTGAGGAGGAGTAGAAAAAGGGGGGGGGCCGGATGGAGGGTATGGGGGAAAGAAGAGGGAGACACTTGGGGGATTTGGGAGTGAAGAGGGGAATTGGCCCCCCTCTTCTAAAAGGCTTACAACAATTTTTGAATCATTCCCCAAAATATTTATCCTACTCATTTTAACCTCCTCTCACTATTTATCTATTTTCTATTTTCATTATTTCCCAATCTTCTTTATTTAACAACCAATAAATTCTCAAAAGATTCCCATCTTACTACTCACCCAATTTATCTTAATTTACGAATTTAATGACATAATTGAACACATAAAATAAATATAAATATTAAAAGCATCTAGTATAATATTAAAAATAAATACCTAGGGTTGGGGTCGTTACACTCACTCCCCTTAAAGAAAATTCGTCCCGAATTTGGTCGTCCGCTACCCTAAGGATCACATAGCAAAGGTTACCTTCCACACATTCTAACTTAACACTTTTCCACTAGATTTCTCAATGGCATGACTCTACTATACCTTCCCATAACCCGAGTACTCTAGGACTTCAATTCTCAATTAGTCTCTTCACTTCTATGATTCTTCTCAAGATTTCTAATTTCATTAATAATGCGATATTACAACGCAATATCCCAAGAATACCATAAAATTCTCACTAGCCCGAATTTTCACGCCCTCACAGAAATATAGATAAAAAGTATTACATCTTATGTCACCCAATACATTACGATATCACATTTAAACTTCGAATACTCGATAAGCTGCCCCAAATCGGTCTATAAGTCGACTCACCAACATTTCCTAAAACTTCAAATGGATTAACAAACTTTGGCGCTAAATTACCTTAGACCTTGCTTCCCCAATTTCATCCCAACAAATTAGAGATCGATATTTTCTTTCCTAACAACGTCTCATACGGTTTTATCTTAATGTTAAAATGATAATTAATATTATACACACCCAACCACTGGTAATCATATTTCCTATCGACTACAAAAATCCTTCAACTCTTAGGATCGGTAACCATCCCCGATAGAGAACTTCAAAAGATAAGATTCCGTTTAAATCACACAAACAATTGTAACCGCTCTCGAACAATGATAAGAAATTTCCGCTCTATCTAAGTTAACTTCCTCGAAACATACGCTATCACTTCCCATTTTGCATAACACTACACCTTGATCTTCCTTTAATACACACTTAAAATTTCACAAGATTCTCACATCCACTAGGTAAGGTAAAGAGTCAACCTATTTTCCATCACTAACAATATGATTCATCCTCATCACAACCTATACCATTTATACGCCCTTTAGATTCAACCAAAGTAATGACTTTACAATTCTTAAGGGTTCATTAAATTTCTTAGGTAGTACTTGCTAACTCAAAGATCACGGACTCAATCTCACAAGATCCTTGGCAACGCCCCGAGTTTAAGACTATAGAACCCAAAATTTGCAATCCTCTCGAGCTAACACTAGCTAAACTTTGCATATAAGGATTCTTCACAAGGAATAATTATACCAATTCTCAAATTATTTTCACGATCTTCCCGAACTTTAATCAACAAGGAGATCATTAATTCTAATTACTCTAAAGTCATCAAAATAGGGATTACAATTCTCGCTTATCCTACTCGAACCAACACATGAAACATATCGACGGGAGCACAATTACCATTTACTTACAACTAGCACATAAAATTTTTGGAAAAGACTCCTTATGCAAGTCTAGCATATATCAATTGCTCTTCACATCTTAACTCAAAAATTTTCACCTTAAATACCCACATATAACAAGAATTTCACATTAAGGTTTACCTATAACAATTACCAATATAAGCAAATCTAGGCATGGAAAAAGGAGACTCACCTATTATGATAGTCTACCATTATACAACAATTACTTAACCATACCTGTCAAATATATCTCAAAATCATAATTTAATAATCGTACCAATTCAACTGGCAATACATGCTCAGCCATAACCACATCACCATCGTGGTAAACCAAAGAAGGTTCGAGGTATTCTCTCATAAGAGCAGAATCCTCTAACAATAAAACAAATTCTCAACGATGTATGTCACATATAAGCAAAATGTGATGCCAAACATAAATGATATGCAACATGATCTATAATATATGACCCCTAACTTTTGAGACAGGAAATATACCTCTAGTGACCTCGGAGGGATCCATCTCTCCTGGATCCGAAACACACACTCGACCACAGACCCTCTCCTTCGGTTCTCCTTCGCTATCTCTTTTGGTACTATCTCTTTGTCGTTCACCTTGCTGATCACTGCCTTGAAGCTCGTCCCCGCTGCAACCTTGGGCAATTTCTCCTAAAGTGTCCCAATGCTCCACAACTTAAACACTTGCCTTGCTTACTCCAACATCGATCTTCGGTATGTCCAACCTTCTTGCAAAATCCACAAATCATCCCATACTGTTTGGGTACTGACCTAGACGAAGAAGCTACCCTAAGTTCCCCTCTCTTATTCCCTGAGGCTGAAGTCCTTGGTTGTCCTCTAGTGATTTTGGATCCTTGTCCTATATACTTTGGCTTGTTTCCAATCCCATCTTCCGATTTTCCACTATTTTCCCCGATGTCCTTTTCAAACTTATATGCTCTATCTATGACTGTTTGGAAAGCGGTGAAATTATTAATCCATACTTTCTTCCTAAGCTCGCTCCTCAAACTCCGTTACAAACTTCGAACCCTTTTTACTTCATGCGATACCAAATGAGGGCAACACCTAGCTAATTCCTCAAACCGGACTGAATACTGATCTACCGTCATGTTCCCTTGTTTTAGTCTTATGAATTCAATCTCCTTTTTATCCCTTGTAACCATAGAAATGAAATAGTCCTCGAACCTGTTGAGTGAAATTATCCCAAGTCCTGGGCGTATGATCCCGCTCCCAACTTCCCTTCAATATCTGCCACCACTCGACCGCCTAAACCCTCAAGTTTGAACACGGCATACCTAACTTTCTCTTCGTGGGGACTTTCTATAACCTCAAGAATCCTATTCATTTCTCGCTAACCAATTTTACTGCCCGAACGGGATTCGGATCTCCGTTAAAGCTCGGTGGGTTCATCTTCACAAATCTTTCCAATCCATCACTTTGACATCCCTCGGGTTGATTCGGAACTGATCCTCTAGTCTCCATATCCTGTACAAACTTCCTGAATAATTTCATCATCTCTTCATTCTGAATTCCACCTATGCCCATATCTACTTCAATTTCTAGAACCTTCCGCTGATCATCCTTGCTTCCAGCCATTAGAATGAACTCCTGCATAAAACACTCGACGTCAATTTCCACACATTCCCCCTTAGTTTAGACATCTACCCTTGACCTCTAAACTAAGCTCTGATACCAACTGTGAGCCCCCCAACCCGGGACCTAACACGTGTCCCGAGCTAGAGGAGCTCAAACTAAGAAAATCCATCTAAATTTTTAAAACATTTATTGGCCTTTAAAGGAATACCACTTTTCCAAACTTCCAAATTTAAAATCAAATTGTAAAATCTCTACTTAGAGGAAATCCAACCACAACTTTAATAAACCGATATCTAATCAATTACATTGGAAACCTTAATTAACATCTGTTTAACAAAAGGGTTTTCCAAACAAAATATAAAAGGGAAATACTTAACAAATACTCCTAACAGTCCACTCCTATACTTAACTTGTCAAGCCTCAAAATGCAAAAGTCCACAATGATACCCCGGCCTCACTGGTTCGGGTCACCTGTCTCGGAATCTAAAACAGTAAAGGGAGAGGGGTGAGAATAAATCTCAATGAGCTATTATGCATGCAGCAATATGCCATATAAGATGCAACACATCAAAAGACATATCCATATAACCCAAGAGGCTCCCTGCCGCCAACCGTCCCATACCGGTTGGAAACAACGACCAGCTCAGCATGAATATATCACAACACATAGGTACGATAAAGTAACACTTAGAAGGATACTGAGCCAAGGTTTTATCTCCAAAAGGATATACACATCCGAGCAAAGAAGAATTGATGAAGCGATTCCGGAACCATGAACACATAACGGCACTGGGACTCCTGACACACAAATGTATCCCCGGTGAAAACTAGACCATCTACCTCAAAAGGAGATGCTAGCCCACAAATCCCACGCAAGGGGACAAACTCGGCAATGTATGAATTATAATGAACTCGGCTCGGTGCCATTATAAATCCATAACATTGCCCAACAAACAAATAAACCAATACCTACTGGATTTACATAACTAAGCACGGTAATAACATACTTGCTTAACCAAACATTGTATGATCCAAAGTAGGGATACATACCACAATAGAATATCATAAAGATAGCAATATAAATCCACAAAGGGGATAACAATAGCCACATGGTAGTATATACTCATGCCCAATCAATATCAAAGTGCCACGCTTATGAGCACACTAAACAACATCAACAACAATATATATAGGTAACACTAAGTAAGGGCACGAGGTATCATTAACCTACCCTACAATTTCCATATACAAGGGTACAAGGCCCCTATGAAGGTTCAAGTTCAATTACCAAGTAGCTTAATGGTGAAACCTATAGATTCTACACTAGTGCAAACTACTCACCAAAGATATGGGGTAAGTAAGGCCACTATGTATCATAACCATTCCTTCATATTTCTTATATAACATCGAATAACCTAAATGAAAGTTCAAGATCTATTTCCCAAGTTGGAACTATTTTGGTGAAGTCACAAATCAAGCCTCTCAACCATTTTCGGAACAATGTTTAAACTACTTCCACAATTCCATTTTGATCACTTAAGATGTCCTTATGTAGCCAAAGTATTCTACTTTAATCTAGGTTAAAGAGATTTCATTTTGGTTCCAGTTTGGTTAGGTTTGAATAGCTATAAAGTTGAGGTGAGAAAATCTGACCAGGGGACGACTCGTCCCCCAGGGCACGACTCGTCCCCAAATTACCCCCCACTGAACCTGGCGTCCCCCTATAGGTCACGACTTCCCTTCGTCCAAGGGACGACTCGTCCCTCAGCCCAGAATTTGTAAAACCGCAGCAACAACAACCATTCCTCAAAAATCCCAAGGATCCAACCAAAAGCATTCTAAGTTATAAATAAAAAGGGACATTTCCAACTTTGTTAACTTCAATCTACCCATTTAACTCCATGAAACCATGTCTTAAACCTAGATCAATTCAACATCCATAAATCATAATTTTTCTATAAAACAAACCAAGTTCCCATTCAACCCCTTACCTCATTTAAAACTAAATTTCCTAGTTTAACTCCACCCATTTCTTAAATACATTCTTCAACTTCCAAGAAGGTTTCTAAAGCCTCAAACAACCATTATAAAAATCAATCACAATATCAAACATTCATGAGCATACAAAGAAAGAAAGTCATAATAACTCACTTTTGGATTTTATAAGGAAAGATTGATCTTCCTAACTTGATGACTTTCTCTAGGCGATCCAACTCCAAAGGTGCTCCTAGACTTGATTTGGTGAAGAAGGTCTTGAATTCCAAAGCTTGGGAGGAGGAAGCTTCAATGGAGGTTCTCTCTATTTTCTCTAGGTTGAAGAAGAAGAATGAATGAAGGAGAAGGAGGAGAAGTAGAGTGAGGAGGAGTAGAAAAAGGGGGGGGGGGCCGGATGGAGGGTATGGGGGAAAGAAGAGGGAGACACTTGGGGGATTTGGGAGTGAAGAGGGGAATTGGCCCCCCTCTTCTAAAAGGCTTACAACAATTTTTGAATCATTCCCCAAAATATTTATCCTACTCATTTTAACCTCCTCTCACTATTTATCTATTTTCTATTTTCATTATTTCCCAATCTTCTTTATTTAACAACCAATAAATTCTCAAAAGATTCCCATCTTACTACTCACCCAATTTATCTTAATTTACGAATTTAATGACATAATTGAACACATAAAATAAATATAAATATTAAAAGCATCTAGTATAATATTAAAAATAAATACCTAGGGTTGGGGTCGTTACAGGTGGTGTCCTTGAGAGGTATGGGGGAGGAATGTAAGTTTTATATGCTTAAAAATGACAAGAAACCCTCCCCCAAAGATGATTTTGTAGGAGCCATAACAGATTTACCAATTTTTAATTATGATGTGAATGGAGGTGAGAAAAGTGGGGATAATGCGGACGTTTGTCCTGTGGCTAGTAACATTAAAGCCGACCAATACTCTAGGAGTAACGGGTCGTATCACTCCCCACACGACTCCCATAAAGAGTCGAATCCATCACATTTACCACAAGGGCCTTCAAAATCGAGAGTTAGTGAGGAGAGTTATAGTGATTTATCTGATTCTATATTTTTAAATATTTTTGTGCATGATAACTCTCTTGATCTTGGTTGTGAGAATGGTGTTCTGCAGGTTGCAGAAAAGGTTGAGTTTGGGGGTGGAAACCCCAATAAAAAGAAAAGAAAAAGGGGTAAGCACAAGTGTAAAGTTTCAAAAATAAATGTGGCTTTACCCCTACTTGTTGACAATGGAGAGCTGAAGTGGAAAGAGAAGGGCGTCTGTGCCCGCGAGGAAAAGAGATGGTCCAAAGGCCGCAAAGCAAAGGCCAAGTAAGCTTGGAACCATAGTCGGGCTAACGACTTTAAACAAATGCGCTGCTTGGGAGGCAACCCAATGAGGTATGTTTTACTGTTTTGTTAATTATTGTTTAGTAGTGTCTTGCTATCTTTCGAACTTAAGGCACGCTTTTGTTCTCTTTGCTATGAGGACATAGCATGTTTTGAGTTTGGGGGTGGGCAACTCTCCGAGTTTGTGGGTTTATAGGGGAGTGTATATAGTGTCACCCTCTAAAAAAATAGAAAAATTTAAAAATTTTGTTCTTTTCATAGTTGGGATGTTGGCCAAAGTCTGTGATGATTAGAGTGTGCTTAAAGTTTGAAAATCACATGTGCTATTATTAGTGTGGTGATTGGGATTGCATTGAAACATTTAAATTATGATTGCACCACCTCTCACTTCCGTATCATATTCTTGGTCATTGTCATCAACTTAGGTGCCTTTTATGGGATCACTTTGTGTATTCTCGGGGTCCCTAGAACATGTTTGCATGATTGTCAATAACACGTCAATAGGTTACTTGGTATATATGGCTATTTTTTGAATCCCTTTTTGTGAGCCTTAAACTTTCTAGTCACTAAAAATATTCCGCTAGAACCCCTTTTGAGCTTGAAAAAGAATGGAATCTCTCACAAAGTGGGAGGTTTTCTTAGACCACCATTCGCCTTCATTTGTACCCTCATTGTTCTACCCTTTTAACCTATACACAAATTTAATTTTTTCCACCTTTTCAAGAAAGTGAAACTAGGGAATGAATTGGAAATTGTGGGGGAAGTTTGGAAAATCAAGGGTGGAGTGGAAAGTGGTCACGAAAATGAAGAAAAGGGTCATGTTATGTAATGAAAAGAGGGGCTTGATAAAAAAAAAAAAAAAAAAAAAAAAAAAAAAAACAAATAATGAATGCACATTCTCCGTGATGTAATTGTGCAAAGCAAAAAAAAAAAAAAAAAAAAAAAAAAAAAAAAATAAAAATAAAAAAAATCGAGCCCTCTCTAATATCAAAAGTGGAATTATATTTCAAGGTGACCAAAGGAAGTAGTGGAATGTGCCCAACCCCATGTTGATGTATGAAAAAGTTTTAGTTTGTGGGTTGGCACATTGGAAAGTAATAAGGGTGAGTGAGGATGTATTATTACAAGAAGACTTTCTAGTTTCACTTTCTTATTTTTCGTATGTCCTTACCTTCATTTGTAACCATGAACCTAGCCCTGCGATCTTTCGCACTTAACTTTTAGGCCATATTATTCTTTCAATATCGAGTAACCGGGTTGACAATCGTGTTAAATATGCATATGAGTGTCCTTTTTGGGTTGTACTGTCTATGACATATTGGTTTAGAGCATCATTTAGTGAATCCATAAACAATCTTAGGTTGTTGGCAGTGACCTCCCATAATTCATTCATCATTCAGGCCGCGGTGGAAAATTGTGAGTTTTATGCTTCAATGTGATTGTAATCCCATTACTGTGGTGGCACTTGTTGATTATGTGTGTTGGTGAGAATCTGAGACTTGTGTGGTCAATGAATCATCTGTGATAGAACATCCCAAAAATAATTATTTTGTTTTTATATTTTATTATTAATATTTAGAGTAGTTTTATTTTACTTCTTTTAGTTTTGTTTTACTCGGGACGAGCAGTTCGTTTTAAAGTTCATGACTTATTTTATGATAATTTCAATTCATTATTAAAGATTTTTTATTTAGAAAAATTACACTTTATCCTCTAATAATTTTATTTGCTGGAAAAAAGGAACATGACTTATAAGATGAATAATTTCAAAATGCTGATGTCATGATACCAGACCGATATCATTTTTTTAAAACAAAGAAGAATCTATATAATATATAAAAGCAGAAACATTTCAAGACTATACAGCTCGCCACATGGAATTCCAAGTCAGCTCTATGTTCACCATTTATTAGCCGCCATGTGTCACATTCAATGAAGAGTTTTATTTTAGATTTTGATTTAAACACAAATTTTAGCTTTTAAATCCAAACAACATATTTTTAAACGTAATAAATTCAAACTACAGCGGTTCAACTACTTCATCCGAAAGAATGTGATGGTAGTAGAAGGTAGAAACATTGTCTTGGAGCATGCACTGATTTCTCTTATCATTATCCCCCATATTAGATTTTAGATTATTAGATTAGTTTATTTTATTTTATTGGATTAAATTTAATTTGTTTAAATTTTATTATTCTCTCCATCTTAAAATGAATGATTTTTTTTTTCAAAATTTAATAATCATTTTAAAAAATTTAATTTTAATCTAGAAAAAATAATAAATATTCTTTTAATTCATTTTCAAAATTTTACATTTGTAAAAATATAATGAATTATGAAAAAAAATTAAATCAAAAAATTTAAAAGAACATTTATTTTGAGACAATAATGGTCATTCAATCTATATAATATATAAAAGCAGAAACATTTCAAGACCATACAGCTCGCCACGTGGAATTCCAAGTTAGCTCTATGTTCACCAATTATTAGCCGCCATGTGTCAGATTCAATGAAGAGTTTTATTTTAGATTTTGATTTAAACACAAATTTTAGCTTTTAAATTCAAACAAAATATTTTTAAACGTAAGAAATTCAAACTACAGCGGTTCAACTACTTCATCCGAAAGAATGTGATGGTGGTAGAAAGTAGAAATATTGTCTTGGAGCATGCACTGATTTCTCTTATCATTATCCCCCATATTAGATTTTAGATTATTAGATTAGTTTATTTTATTTTATTGGATTAAATTTAATTTCTTTAAATTGTATTATTCTCTCCATCCTAAAATGAATGATTTTTTCCAAAATTTAAGAATCATTTTAAAAAATTTAATTTTAATCTAGAAAAAATAATAAACATTCTTTTAATTCATTTTCAAAATTTTAGATTTGTAAAAATATAATGGATTATGAAAAAAAATTAAATCAAAAAATTTAAAAGAACATTTATTTTGAGACAATAATGGTCATTCAATCTATATAACATATAAAAGCAGAAACATTTCAAGACCATACAGCTCGCCACGTGGAATTCCAAGTCAGCTCTATGTTCACCAATTATTAGCCGCCATGTGTCACATTCAATGAAGAGATTAATTTTAGATTTTGATTTAAACACAAATTTTAGCTTTTAAATCCAAACAAAATATTTTTAAACATAATAAATTCAAACTACAGCGGTTCAACTACTTCATCCGAAAGAATATGATGGTGGTAGAAAGTAGAAACATTGTCTTGGAGTATGCACTGATTTCTCTTATCATTATCCCCCATATTAGATTTTAGATTATTAGATTAGTTTATTATATTGGATTAAATTTGATTTGTTTAAATTGTATTATTCTCTCCATCCTAAAATGAATGATTTTTTTTCAAAATTTAAGAATCATTTTAAAAAAAATAATTTTAATCTAGGAAAAATAATTAATAAACATTCTTTTAATTCATTTTCAAAATTTTAGATTTGTAAAAATATAATGAATTATGAAAAAAATAATAAATCAAAAATATTTAAAAGAACATTTATTTGGAGACAATAATGGTCATTCAATCTATCTATATAATATATAAAAGCAGAAACATTTCAAGACCATACAGCTTGCCACGTGGTATTCCAAGTCAGCTTTATGTTCACCAATTATTAGCCGCCATGTGTCACATTCAATTTAGAGTTTTATTTTAGATTTTTATTAAAACACAAATTTTAGCTTTTAAATCCAAACAAAATATTTTTAACCGTAATAAATTCAAACTACAGCGGTTCAACTACTTCATCCGAAAGAATGTGATGGTGGTAGAAAGTAGAAATATTGTCTTGGAGCATGCACTGATTTCTCTTATCATTATCCCCCATATTAGATTTTAAATTATTAGATTAGTTTATTTTATTGGATTAAATTTAATTTGTTTAAATTGTATTATTCTCTCCATCCTAAAATGAATGATTTTTTTTCAAAATTTAAGAATCATTTTTAAAAAATTATTTTTAATCTAGAAAAAATAATAAACATTCTTTTAATTCATTTTCAAAATTTTAGATTTGTAAAAATATAATGAATTATGAAAAAAATTAAATCAAAAAATTTAAAAGAACATTTATTTGAGACAATAATGGTCATTCAATCTATATAATATATACAAGCAGAAACATTTCAAGTCTATTCAGCTCGCCACGTGAAATTCCAAGTCAGCTCTATTTTCACCGATTATTAGCTGTCATGTGTCATATTCAATAAAGAGTTTTATTTTAGATTTTGATTTAAACACAAATTTTAGCTTTTAAATCCAAACCAAATATTTTTAAACGTAATAAATTCAAACTACAACGGTTCAACTACTTCATCCGAAAGAATGTGATGGTGGTAGAAAGTAGAAGCATTGTCTTGGAGCATGCACTGATTTCTCTTATCATTATCCCCCATATTAGATTTTAGATTAGTTTATTTCATTGGATTAAATTTAATTTGTTTAAATTGTATTATTCTCTCCATCCTAAAATGAATGATTTTTTTTCAAAATTTAAGAATCATTTTAAAAAAAATTAATTTTAATCTAGAAAAAATAATAAACATTCTTTTAATTCATTTTTAAAATTTTAGATTTGTAAAAATATAATAAATTATGAAAAAAAATTAAATCAAAAAATTTAAAAGAACATTTATTTTGAGACAATAATGGTCATTCAATCTATATAATATATAAAAGCAGAAACATTTCAAGACCATACAACTCGCCAAGTGAAATTCCAAGTTTGTCTTTCTTTTTTCTCTCAAATCCATTTTTTTTCAAATTAAATTTGTGCTGCATAGTTCCAATAGTGATTAATAATGAAATGATATTTCAATTTCTAACGAGCTATTATTCTTTGGATAGAAATATCAGTGCTTTACTAACATTTAATGTTGTTTACTAACCTAAATGTATAATGGATTGTTAGATGTTATAACCAATTTCTAATGCATATTAACTCGGTTTGTATGCCATTTGAGCCAGCCTTCTTGATTGTTTAATGCTTAATTAATAAAATACTCAATCAAAAAGATACGAGTATTTATGATTTCCTAATTCCTATCAAGTGTACTAAGTGATACTTGGTGATGATAAAAAAACTGTTGTTAAGTCCGCGCCGAGCGTGATCTCGCAAAGAAGACAAGCAACCAAAATCCAACAAAGCTAACTTCATTATCCTAATTTTTCATTCTCCGCATTATGGCCATTGAAAGCTAAACCTCCACGGATAAATTTAAATCGATTCTATCATTCTCTTAGTATTATTTATTTTGATCATCTCAATTATAGTTTTTAAGAATATTTTTTGTTGTGATTTTTAACTTAGGTAATTATCTTGATTTTTTTTTCTGTGTGTTGATCAAACATGTTCCATTTTTTTTATGAAACTGATCAAATATGATCCTAAGCATTACATCGTTGTCAAGGTCTCTTTTTAGAAAAAGTATACTCCGTCCCAAAATGAAAAACTAAATTATTTTTCTAATTTATTCTTGATTAACGATAAATTTAAAATATTTTGGTCATTCATTTTAGGATATAAATATTATTATATTAAACAATGTACTCTAGGCATTTAGTTTTTTATATACTACTAAAAGATATAATCACGTTAAAAAAAACTCAATTCATGAATAAGTAACACTTTTATGTTTAGTGAATCATATTTTGTGAGGTAATTCTGAATCTATATTTGTTTATGTGATACAAAATTTATCTCTACTATGTGCATCCATTAAAGTGTAAATTAGCTTTTGGTATAATTTGTATAGTTTAATTTTATTTGATACTTCTTTCATTTTGGAATAAGAATGTTGCAGTCATATTGCACGCTTATTAAGGAAAAAAGTGGGCAAACAGTTTGAGTGGCTTGAAGACTTAATTATCAAAAACACTATTTATGATTCAAGTTAATTGAAATACGAAGTATGTACGTTAAGTTGTGGTTTTTTGTAATTATAAGCATGATAAGGGCAAAAATTGTCATTATTTTCCATTTTAAAACTTTACTCTAGGATGAACGTAAAAAAGGACGAAATAGAAACCTTACTTACTTTGGGACAAAATGTGTATAATATTTTTATTACTAAGAATATTAAGAATCTTATTTTGAATATTTTCAGGTTGAGTCACAGGGATATAATTTCGCCATGTTGTTTTTATAATATTTAATTATTAGATTCATTATGCCCGTCGAGTATCGACGGATTACTGACTAGTTAGATTAATAGCAGGAAGAAGAGTTAATGTGAAGACTCTACACAATATTTAAAGGCTCGTCCCAATATTTAAAAATACAATCGAAATAAAAAATATTTAGAGAATGAGAATGAGAACAAATGTGATTGTATATGAGTTTGAAATTCATTGTAAATATGATCCGAAAGAGACCCAAGCGTTCAACTCATATATTTACCCGTCTACCTACCACCTCCAATCTTCCGTTGTATACTTTGTTTGACAATGTTTTGAAACATACAAATGCTCTCCAAGTGTATCTTGGAAATGCCTTAAATTGACATTCAAAAAAATACTCCAAAAAAATACTCCCTCCGTTTCACCTGAAAAGACACAAAATTGGCCTTGCACAAAAATTAAGGAGAATGTATATTAGAGTAAGTGTTGCAAGTATAAAAAGTGAGGTATGAGAAAGTGGGCAAATGAATAGTAAGTGGATAGTTATTATGAGTATGACAAGTGTGTCCCATGAATAAACAAGTATTAAAAATTTTTCATTTTGAGATTGTGCCTTTTTATATAAGTCACCCAAAATGAAAATTTATGCCTTTTAAGGTGGGACGGAAGGAGTTTTTGGCTTTGAGAACATTACTAATCAAAGCATTCAAGTCAAAAAAAACTTCCAACCGTATTTTTCTAACATCGCAATATTAAGCAAATAGCTCTCAACTGGGAGAGGAAGCAAATGACTCTCAACTAGGGCTCTCAACGGGGAGAGAATATAACATAAAACTCACCGATAAATCACATACCATTTGATGAATATCATAAAGAGAAATGACACAGGAGCACTCGTCTTTTTGAGACATATTAACGCTATGATAAAGTCGGTTATGACCGAATGATTGTGGAAAAGGTGAAACAAATATCGTATTTAACACATAGCACAACCCTATTATCATTGTCGTCTTCATCTTTATTCCTAAACTAAATATCATATTTAAATCTAGAAAAACAAATTTGAAACTCATAATTTCACATTTATTAATTATGAATTAATAATGTGAAATTATGATAAAAACAAATTAAGAAAGAATGAAATGGAAGATAATGAAATTGATGATTGAAGGAAGGAAGAGGACAGAAAAAACGAAAGAGAAGGAGAGTTGGTTGCAAATGGACACAAGTGTGACCAGCAACAATTAATGGCAATTAAAACGGCCACGACAATGTATCGAAAGATGGCATAATCACCTATTAATAAAAATAAGTGATCAAATAGAGAAACGAAATTGCTCAGTGATAAAAGTTACAAAACTAAAATAGTTTAGGGACTTAAAAGGTTACTTTTAACTCCCGCTGCAGTAACCAATGCGATCGCGCCCATCTTCCTCCCCTCTTTTGCCCTCCACCTTCTCCCTTACCATAAGAAACTCCAACCAGAGCCATTTTTCCATACTATTTCACCATTTTGACCACCATTCGCGAGTCCAATCATGAGCTATTTCTTGCACTATATTTGGTGTAATGAATAATGTTGCACCAAATTTGATGCAATAATGAATATCCAAAATATATAAATAAGTATAAAAACATATAATATAAAATAATACGAACATTTATAAAAAAACATAAAATAACATTACATAGTAATAGAAAATTCACATAATTTTAATACAAACTAATAATAAAAACTTAAATAAATTAAACAACAACAACAATTTTAATAATAGAAAAGTCACATAATTTTAATACAAACTAATAATAAAAACAAAAGAACATATAAATTTAATATATATTACTTTAGTTATATTTAATAATATAATATTTTTTAAATTATTAAATAGTTTATTTGAAATTTAATATCTGAATTTAATAAAGAGAGATCAATGTGTAAAAATAGTAAACTTTGAGCATTGTTTAAGAAATAATGAAAGTAGTGTAAGGATGAGGGGAGGGGGGGGGGAAATATAATAGGAATATTCTTTTTAGTGCAAAATTTTGTGCAATGGGTTGTAGGGGAAATACAATTTGGAGGGGGGTTATGATCTGTGAAGATGCTAACCTAATTTGTGAATTGAAAATTGAGAATTTGGGGAAAAATTTAAGAGCGAAGAACGTGTGGGATAAAGAATTGAGAGAATATAAATTAGGTTAGGAAGAAGTATATTTTAAATGTATTGGAGCAAAGGGTTTTGTTTCAAATTGTAATGGATTTTTGTGGAGCCAAGGAAGAGGTTGAAGAATGGAAAAATTAGATCATCTCTTCGCCGACAAGTATTTCTGCAACTCTCAATTTTGGATTTCCTATTAAAAATAGTCAAAATCTTACAAAAAATGCGTTTTTTCACTACTACATTTCTGACCTAATGTAACGCCAATTTTCGTTGCATTAGGGCCCAAAAACCGTTACATTAGGCCTAATGTAACGCCAAATGGCCGTTGCATTCTCTTGCGTTGCATTAGGTCTAATGCAACGACATAGTAAGCTAATGTAACGCCAGAGCTTTGGCGTTGCATCAGGTAAATACCGATGCAACGCCAAATACCTGATGCAACGCCAATTTTAAAACTATATGAACACCTAATGCAACGGCAAAAAGAACCTAATGCAACGCCAATTTAAAAAGTGGTTGAATACCTAATGTAACGCCAAAAATTAGATGAACCCCTAAAATTTATTACATAATTTCACAAATTTATTAATTTTTTTAATTTTCTTTTTTCAATATATATATATATATATATATATATATATATATATATATATATATATATATATATATATATATTTATTTATAATTTATATATATATATTATTTTAGTAGCATTATTATATTTATACTAAAGCTAAATGTTTCTTTTTTTAAGCAATAAAATTTTATTCCATTCATTTTAAAAAATCATTACATACATAGAAAGATAAAACTCATTTACAATTTCTTTTACACCTTCCACAAAAAAAAAAAAACAAATAATAATAATAATAAAAAATCAAGCGAGCCTTCCTTCACATCTCCGAGTCTTCCACCGTTAACCCTCTCTCTCTCTACCCATCACCGCACCACACCTCACCCAAATCAACCGATCTAACCTCTCTCCCACTCCGGCCAAACAACACTCAATTCCCCTTGCTCTCAAACCTATTCCCCGGCGATCCTCGCCTTCCTCACCGGTGGAAGTTCAACCACAGCCATCGCCATCCCCGAATCCGTCAACAACAACCGCAAGCACCCTCTCTCTCTACGTAATTCCGACCAAGCTCCTTCACCGTTCTCTCCCTAAACCGTTCGTTACCATCACCGGAGCAATTGTTCACCACCGCCACTCCTCAACCAAACCAACAACGCCAAGCCGACAACCTCTCCTCTGTTCCCGACCTCCGGCCTTGTTCCAGCCCCCGCGCATCTCCTTGTTCAATTGATAGTCTTGAAGAGTTCGGAGGTGGTGCCGCCGCCGATGAAGCCGGAGATGTGAAGGATGCCGCCGATTAAACCGGCGACCGCAGTGGTGGTTGTGTAGTGTGGCGGAGGAAGGAGAAGGGGTGGGTGAGTTACCAGAATCTAAATGGGTTTGGGATTGTTTTTGGGATAAGATGTAGGGATAGAGAGGGGTAGGTTTTTAAATGAATTGGTTGGGTAATTGTGAGCCATTGATATTAATGAAATGAATGGTTGAGATCAAATAGTGGATACATTATGAGGATCCATGTGCACATATAACAACCAATGGGTAAATGACACCTCACATGCTTTTAATTTTTGTTATTATTTCTAGTGTTATTAGTAATATCACATATTTATAATATTAATTAGATATGATAATATTGATACTTAGTTTTTTAAAAAAATATTTAACTCATTTAAAAATTAATAAAATTATTTAATAGTAATAATTGTATAATTAATGTAAACACTAAATACTACAATAATACTTTTTAATAACATAATAATAATAATTGATAAACCACATACGTATATAACATTTTGAAAAAAACTTTCTTACTAAAAAAAATCTAAAACATTTAAATATATTTAAAAAAAAATACTCATAGTGAAGGATATTGTTCGTCCCTCATTTCTTAATTATACCATCATTTGTTTAGTTAATTTATAATTTTTTGAAAAAAACTTTATTACTAAAAAAAGTTTAAAACATTTATATCTATTCAAGTAAAAAATTTAAAAAAATATACTCATAGTGAAGAATATTGTCCGTCCCTTATTTATTTATTATACTATCATTTGTTTAGTTACTTTCTAACTTTTTTTAAATATTTTTTTTTGAAAAAAACTTTCTTACTTAAAAAGGTCTAAAATATTTATCTCTATTTAAAAAAAAATATAAAAAAATACTCATAGTGAAGGATATATTGTCTGTCCCTCATTTATTTAGTTAATTTCTAACTTATTTTATATATATATTTTTTTAAAAAAACTTCCTATACCTTATACCCTATACCCTATAGGGTATACCCTATACCCTATGCCATATGCCCTATACCTTATACCCTATACCCTATAGGGTATACCCTATACCCTATGCCATATGCCCTATACCGTATACCCTATATCATATGCCATATAGGGTATACCCTATAGGGTATACCCTATACCATATGCCCTAAACCTTATACCCTATACCCTATAGGGTATACCATATACCCTATACCATATAGGGTATACCCTATACCCTATAGGGTATACCCTATACCCTATAGGGTATACCCTATACCATATGACCTATGCCCTATACCTTATACCCTATACCCTATAGGGTATACCCTATACCATATGCCCTATGCCCTATACCTTATACCCTATACCCTATATCCTATACCCTATATCCTATAGGGTATACCCTATACCCTATAGGGTATACCCTATACCATATGCCCTATACCCTATGCCCTATATATAGGGTATACCCTATACCCTATAGGGTATACCCTATACCATATGCCCTATATCCTATACCCTATATCCTATTGGGTATACCCTATACCCTATAGGGTATACCCTATACCATATACCCTATACCCTATAGGGTATACCCTATACCATATGCCCTATGCCCTATACCTTATACCCTATACCCTATAGGGTATACCCTATACCCTATAGGGTATACCCTATACCCTATAGGGTATACCCTATACCATATGCCCTATGCCCTATACCTTATACCCTATACCCTATACCCTATATCCTATACCATATATCCTATAGGGTATACCCTATACCAAATGCCTTATACCCTATGCCTTATATCCTATAGGGTATACCCTATACCCTATAGGGTATACCATATACCATATGCCCTATATCCTATACCCTATACCCTATAGGGTATACCCTATACCCTATAGGGTATACCCTATACCATATGCCCTATGCCTTATAGGTTATACCCTATACCCTATAGGGTATACCCTATACCCTATAGGGTATACCCTATACCATATGACCTATGCCCTATACCTTATACCCTATACCCTATAGGGTATACCCTATACCATATGCCCTATACCTTATATCCTATACCCTATAGGGTATACCCTATACCCTATAGGGTATACCCTATACCATATGACCTATGTCCTATACCTTATACCCTATACCCTATAGGGTATACCCTATACCATATGCCCTATGCCCTATACCTTATACCCTATACCCTATATCCTATAGGGTATACCTTATACCCTATAGGGTATACCCTATACCATATGCCCTATACCCTATGCCCTATATCCTATAGGGTATACCCTATACCCTATAGGGTATACCCTATACCATATGCCCTATATCCTATACCCTATATCCTATTGGGTATACCCTATACCCTATAGGGTATACCCTATACCATATGCCCTATACCTTATACCATATACCCTATAGGGTATACCCTATACCCTATAGGGTATACCCTATACCCTATAGGGTATACCCTATACCATATGCCCTATACCCTATAGGATATAGATTATAGGGTATAGTGTATAGGGCATAGGGTATAGGGTATAGGATATAGTGTATAGGGTATAGGGTATAGTGTATAGGGTATAGAGTATATGGTATAGGGTATAGGGTATATGGTAAAGTGTATAGGGTATAGTGTATAGGGTATAGGGTATAGGGTATAGGGTATAGGGTATAGGGTATAGGATATAGGTTATAGGGTATAGTGTATAGGGCATAGGGTATAGGGTATAGTGTATAGGGTATAGGGTATAGGGATATGGTATAGGGTATAGGGTATATGGTATAGGATATAGGTTATAGGGTATAGGTTATAGGATTTTGGCGTTGCATTAGTAATTTAGGCGTTACATTAGGATTTTGGCGTTGCATTAGTAATTTAGGCGTTACATTAGGATTTTGGCGTTGCATTAGACTCGTTACATTAGCTCTGGCGTTGCATTAGATGCGTTACATTAGCTCTGGCGTTGCATTAGACTCGTTACATTAGCTCTGGCGTTGCATTAGCCGTTACATTAGCTCTGGCGTTGCATTAGATGCGTTACATTAGCTCTGGCGTTGCATTAGATGCGTTACATTAGCTCTTGGCGTTACATTAGATGCGTTAGATGCGTTACATTAGGTCAAAAATGTAGTAGTGTTTCTTAAGCTTAGAAAAAACGTGTTTTGTTTTTCTCGCTAGTGTCAGTGCCAGTGTAACAAAGTGCCAGTGCATGTGTAACAAAGTGCCAGTGTAAAAAAGTGTCAGTGTTAGTGTAACAAAGTGCCAGTGTAAAAAAAGTGTCAGTGCATGTATATTAAGTGACAGTGTAAAAAGTGTCAATGTAAAAAGTGTCAGTGTTAGTGTAACAAAGTGTTAGTGTTAGTGTAACAAATTACCAGTGTAAAAAAAAATGCCAGTGCATGTATATTAAGTGCCAGTGTAAAAAGTGTCAGTATTAGTGTAAAAAAGTGTCAGTGTTAGTGTAATAAAGTGTCAGTGTAAAAAAGTGCCAGTGTTAAGTGTCAGTGTAAAAATGATTTTTCCTAATCTTAGAAAAAACGCATTTTTTGTAAGATCAACTCTTAAAAATGTCTTATTTTCTATTTCTTGTCATTAAATTATTACTCACTTTGATTGGGAGTCACAGATTGATGAAATTCCATTTAAAACAAGAAAGGACGATTTACCATATAATTTCTCAAACTTATCAATTTTAACTTATATGACAATCAAAATTTCATGTAACCATATAATTTCTAGCTTAATAAGTACACCCTCCCATAATTTTACTAAGTTCACCATCTCATCATTTTACTAAATTCACCATCTTTATCAATTTATTTTCTCTCCAACCACCATCACCTTAGATTACCCCCTCCCCATCCTATCCAGTAAACAACTCAAGCGACCAACTCCGGTGACTTTTTTTTTTACGTCGGCGACCAAACAACTGTGAACTTAATTTATCAGTAAGTTCTCATTTGTCAACTTAACTAATAAGAACACGATTAACTACGCCGACCACCAACTCCGGCGACCACCAACTTCGACGACCTTTCCGGCGACCAAACAACTGAGAATTTAATTTATCAGTAATTTGTCAGTTGTCAACTGAAAACTTAACTTATCAGTAATTTCTCACTTTTGGATTTCCTATTAAAAATCTCTTATTTTCTATTTCTTGTCATAAAATTATTACTCACTTTGATTGGGAGTCACAGATTGATGAAATTCCATTTAAAACAAGAAATTAATAGATAAAAGTACTTTAGATGTGGGTGGTGCTACAAACTTGCAGAGGGATAATTACAGAAAATATAAAAACAAAACAGAAATTTAAACTGTAAATACTAAAGAGAATAGTCGTTGTTGTTGTTGCACGAGTCCAATGATAATCACTATCTCCTTAAGACATATTCGTCCCCTCACCGAGTGTGCTTGAGTTTGGTGGAACGCCTGTCTCCCAGGATAGAACGTGCGAACCGGGGGCACTTGTACCTAAGTATCCCGACGAGCTGAAACGTGCTTGGACAGTATCACCTCTTGATAACTACGTATGCAAGGAGGTCAAAGAAACGGAATGACAATATGCAGCAAAAGGAATGGAGGAGGATTGCTCTGTAGGTGTTTTTGTATATTCTCTTGTTCTTCTTTGGGGTTGTCAACAACATTTTATAGCTTCAACCAAGATCAAAACTAAAAATATAGGATTTAATCTGGTAATAAACATCCATTATTCTGAAATTAAAAACCATTAATCAAAAAATATTAATCATACTTATTTCGGTTTCATTTTTTCACATTTAATACTTGGCTGTTACACATTTGAAATCAAACAGTCAACATTGCTCAGGAACTGCTCGGCCGAGCAAGGCATATGCCTCGGCCGAGCATACATGTCCAGAAACTTGGTTAGTCCGCCCAGGCCTTGCTCGATCGAGCATACCTGTCCAGAATCTCCCCATTCTGTCATGCTCTGCTCGGGCGAGTAACCAGCTGGCTCGGCCGAGCATATCAGTCTATGCTTGGCTTTATTTTAATTTACGAAATCAAAAATATTAGCAAAAGGTGGGCTTGTCTGCGTAGCAATTTCGGTGCTACATTCGTGTCCGCAGGACGTGCACATGCACGAGTACGCACCTCAACAGGCAAATTGGAATTTGATTTGTACCCCCCCTGCGCGAGAGAGAGAGCCTCTATGCTACATAATTTTGAACACTACTCTAGTACTCAAGTCTTTATAATAGCACCAAGTTCAATTCCTTTCCAATGTGGGATAACTCCACTTTCCTTTTACTTTGAGCATTTAATGTGAGATAACTTCATTTCCTTAGCAATGTGGGATAACTTAAGTTTTCCCTTTCCAACCCTTTACTTTGAGCATTCATATTTTATTCATCCAACAACTATTTTGGACAAATAAATATTTGATTTCTTGTTCTCATGGAGTAGAACAAAAACTCATAAACAAATTAGTAATTTGACAAAATTAACCTTTAGGAAATAATCCATAATTTCCTTCAAAAACACACAATTTTTCAACAATCCCACACATGAAAGAAATTCATGAGGATAGGTGATAAAGTCCGGCAGTCGAAAACCTGTATAGGATAGGTAGGGTTTGCCCTTTGAACCTTCCCTTGTAAAAGTATATTTACTCTACTCGCTAATCAGTAGACGCGATGTCCTTGAACTGCTAGCTTTTTATGTAGCCGATCATATACTTTACACAAGTATCTCCCTAACACAATTCAACTCTCATAGTTGTGTCCATTAATGGCCCTACAAGTCTTTTAAAAGTTAGGTTGTCCTTTTGAACCTAGATCTTGGGATCTCCAGTCAGCTAGGTTGGGTTTTTCGCTATGGTTAACTTCTCAAGAGGCTTTAATCCTATTCCCAATGTCAACTTTGCAACTATCCCTTTACTTAACCCTTTGGTTAGCGGATCCGCCAAATTATCTTTTGACCTTACGTAGTCAATAGATATGGTCCCAGTTGCAATTAGTTGTTTAATGGTATTATGTCTTCTACGTATATGTCTAGACTTACCATTATACATATGACTTTGTGCCCTGCCAATCGCAGATTGGCTATCGCAATGTATACAAATTGCTTGCACGGGCTTTTCCCATCTTGGAATATCTTCTAGAAATTGGCGTAGCCATTCGGCTTCTTCACCACATTTATCTAATGCTATAAACTCAGATTCCATGGTTAATCTGGCTATAACAGTTTGCTTAGAAAATTTTCATGATATAGCTGCACCTGCTAATGTGAATAAATGTCCACTTGTAGACCTTGAGTCTTGGATATCTGATATCCAATTAGTATCACTATATCCTTCTATCACCGCTGGATGTCTAGTGTAATGTAATCAAAATCACGAGTATATCTTAAGTACCTCAGTACTATTCTATACCCTTCCAATGATTTGTTCCAGGATTACTTGTGTACCAGCTTAATTTGCTAACGGTATAAGCAATATCCGGCCTAGTACAACTAATCAAATATATTAGACTTTCAATAATTCTCGAATACTCTAGTTGAGACACCGGTTCATCTCTATTCTTTAAAAGATGAAGAATTGTGTCAATTGGAGTACTCGCTATTTCATTGTGATCCTTGCTAAATTTCTCAAGAATTTTATCCACACAATGAGATTGACTTAGTACAAGTTCATTGGGTATTCTAGAAATTTTAACTCCAAGAATTACGTCTGCAATACCCATATCTTTCATGTCAAACTATGAATCCAACATGTCTTTCGTGGATTTTATCATCTTATCACAACTCCCTATGATAAGCATGTCGTCTACATAAAGACACAAAATGAGATAGCCATTTTTCGTGATTTTAGTATAGATACATTTGTCACACTCATTTATTTTAAAATCCCCTTTGCATCATGGCATTATCAAATTTTTTATGCCACTATTTTGGTGCTAGTTTCAAGTCATGTAATGACTTTACTAATTTGCACACATTATTTTCTTGTTCATGCGCAATAAACCCCTCGAGTTGTTCCATGTAAATCTCCTCTTCTAAATCTCCATTTAGAAAAGCTATTTTTACATCCATTTTATGTATTTCAAGATTTCTCAATGCGGCAATTGCAAGTACAACTCTTATTGACGTTATTCTCGTGATGGGAGAATACATGTCAAAATAGTCTAGGCCTTCTTTTGTCTGTAACCTTTAATTACAAGTCGGACCTTATACATATCAATTGTTCCGTCCGCCTTCGTTTTCCTTTTGAAAATCCACTTATATCCTTGTGGTTTGCTTCTCGGAGGAAGGTCAACTAATTCCCATGTGTGATTTTGCAAAATGGAATCAATTTCACTTTTAATTGCTTCCATCCACAAAGGTCATTCCGAAGAGCTAACGGCCTCTTTGTAACTTTGTGGTTCACTTTCTACCATATAGGTTAGAAATTTCGGACCATAGGATTTTTCAATCCTAGTTCTTTTGCTCCGTCGAGGTTCCACCTCTTCTTCTTCACTTTTATCTTGAACGTGTTCTTCTTCTATTGAATCTATAACCCTAGTCGATGAGCTTGCTTCTTTTCTTGATTTACACGAGAATATATTCTCAAAGAAAGGCACGTTTACAGATTCCATTATAGTATTTTTGTGTATAGCTTCAATTTTCGAATCATACACAAGAAATCTATAAGCACTACTATTATTTGCATATCTAATAAATATGCAATCAACAGTTTTAGGTTCAATCTTTACCTTTTTAGGTGAAGGTATGGCTACCTTTGCAAGACACCCCCCACACTTTCTTGTGTATGAACTATGGCATCCCGGTCCGCATGTTCTATCCTGGGAGACAGGCGTTCCACCAAACTCAAGCACACTCGGTGAGGGGACGAATATGTCTTAAGGAGACAGTGATTATCATTGGGCTCGTGTAACAACAACAACGACAATTCTCTTTTGTATTTACAGTTCAAATTTCCGCTTTGTTTTTATATTTTCTGTAATTATTCCTCTCGAAGTTTGTAACAATCTTAAGACATATTCGTCACCTCACCGAGTGTGCTTGAGTTTGGTGGGATGCCTGTCTCCCAGGATAGAACGTGCGGACCGAGGGCACTTTGTCCCTAAGTATCTCGGCGAGCTGAAACGTTCTTGGACAATATCACCTCTTGATAACTACGTGCAAGGAGGCCAAAGAAACAAAATGACAATATGCAGCAAAGGAATGGAGGAAGATTGCTCTGTAGGTGTTTTTGTATATTCTCTTGTTCTTCTTTGTTGTTGTCAACAACATTTTATAGCTTTAACCAAGATCAAAACTGAAAATATAGGATTTAATCCGGTAATAAACATCCATTATTCCGAAATTAAAAACCATTAATCCGAAAATATTAATCATAATTATTTTTGTTTCATTTTTTCACATTTAATACTTGGCTGTTACACATATGAAATCAAACAATCAACATTGCTCAGGAACTGCTCGACCGAGCAATGCATATGCCTCGGCCGAGCATACTTGTCCGAAAACATGGCTAGTCTGCCCAGGCCTTGCTCGGTCGAGCATACCTGTCCAGAAACTGCCCATTTTGTCATGCTCTGCTCGGGTGAGTAACCAGCTGGCTCGGTCGAGCATATCAGTCAATGCTTGGCTTTATTTTGATTTATAAAATCAAATATATTAGCATAAGGTGGGCTTGTCTGCGTAGGCAATTTCGGTGTTATATTCGTGTCCGCAGGACGCGCACATGCACGAGTACACACCTCACAAGCCAAATTGGAACTTGATTTGTACCCCCCTGCACGCGAGAGAGAGCATCTATGCTACATAATCTTGAACACTACTCTAGTGCTCAAGTCTTTATACTAGCACCAAGTTCAATTACTTTCCAATGTGGGAGAACTCCACTTTCCTTTTACTTTGAGCATTTATATCTCAACCAATGTGAAATAACTTTATTTCCTTAGCAATGTGGGATAACTCAAGTTTTCCCTTTCCAACCCTTTACTTTGAGCATTCATATCTTATTCATCCAACAACCATTTTGGACAAATAAATATTTGATTTCCTATTCTCATAGAGTAGAACACAAACTCATAAACAAATTAATAATTTGAAAAAATTACCCTTTAGGAAATAATCCATAATTTCCTTCAAAAACACACTATTTTCCACGAATACCTCACATAAAGGAAATTCATGAGGATAGGTGATAAAGTTCGGCAGTCGAAAACCTGCATAGGATAGGTAGGGTTTGCCCTTTGAACCTTCCCTTGTAAAAGTATATTTACTCTACTCGCTAATCAGTAGACGCGATGTCCTTGAACTGCTAGCTTTTTGTGTAGTCGAACATATACTTTACACAGGTATCTCCCTAACACAATTTAGCTCTCATAGCTGTGTCCATTAATGGCCCTAGATCACAATGCTTGGTTCTGTGAGAAGATCTAAGAATTGAGCCTCACACAATTCTCCTCGAAGCGGCCTCTACTTCTTTCTCACATAGGTGATTCTTTTAAGTAACCCGTTTTACTTCGCTTAACAATCATTAAACCCATAGGCTTAACCTCATTCATCTCAGGATGTCACTTTAAGGAATGAGTACGGGGTTGACCCTCTCGGTGACTCTACAAGTCTTTTAACAATTAGGTTGTTCCTTTGAACCTAGATCTTGGGATCTCCAGTCAGCTAGGTTGGGTTTTCCGCTGTGGTTAACTTCTCAAGAGGTTTTACTCCCATTCCCAATGTCAACTTTACAACTATCTCTTTACTTAACCCTTTGGTTAGCGGATCCGTCAAATTATCTTTTGACCTTACGTAGTCAATAGATATGGTGCCAGTTGCAATTAGTTTTTTAATGATATTATGTCTTTGACGTATATGTCTAGACTTACCATTATACATATGACTTTGTGCCCTGCCAATCGCAGAATGGCTATCGCAATGTATACAAATTGCTGGCATGGGCTTTTCCCATTTTGGAATATCTTCTAGAAATAAGCGTAGCCATTCGGCTTCATCACCACATTTATCTAATGCTATAAACTCAGATTACATGGTTGATCTGGCTATAACAGTTTGCTTAGAAGTTTCCATGATATAGCTGCACCTGCTAATATGAATAAATATTCACTTGTAGACCTTGAGTTTTGAATATCTGATATCCAATTAGCATCACTATATCCTTCTATCACCGCTACCGCTGGATGTCTAGTGTAATGTAATCTAAAATCACAAGTATATCTTAAGTACCTTAGTACTCTTACTATACCTTCCAATGATTTGTTTCAGGAATACTTGTGTATCGGGTTAATTTGCTAAAAGTATAAGCAATATCCGACCTAGTACAACTCATCAAATACATTAGACTTCCAATAATTTTCGAATACTCTAATTGAGACCGGTTCTTCTCTATTCTTTGAAAGATGAAGAATTGGGTCAATTGGAGTACTCGCAATTCCATTGTCATCTTTGCCAAATTTTTCAAGAATTTTATCCACATAATGAGATTGACTTAGTACAAATCCGTTGGGTATTCTAGAAATTTTAACTCCAAGGATTACGTCTGCAATGCCCGTATCTTTCATGTCAAACTTTGAATTCAACATGTCTTTCGTGGATTTGATCATCTTATCACAACACCATATGATAAGCATGTCGTCTACATAAAGACACAAAATGACATAGCCATTTTTCGTGGCTTTAGTATAGACACATTTGTCACACTCATTTATTTTAAATCCACTTTGCATTATGACATTATCAATTTTTTGATGCCACTGTTTTGGTACTTGTTTCAAGTTATATAATGACTTTACTAATTTGCATACATTATTTTTTTTGTCCATACGCAATAAATCCCTCGGGTTGTTCCATGTAAATCTCCTCTTCTAAATCTCCATTTAGAAAAGATGTTTTTACATCCATTTAATGTATTTCAAGATTTCTCAACGCGGCAATTGCAAGTACTACTCTTATTGACGTTATTCTCTCGTGATGGGAGAATACGTGTCAATATAGTCTAGGCCTTCTTTTTGCCTGTAACCTTCAAAAACACACTATTTTTTTCCAAAAGGTGGTCCACAAATAATAATAAAAAAACAATAGTTGATACAAATGATTAAGAAAAGAAAAGTGGATGCTTATTTTGTTAAGTCTTTGAAAAAGAATATAAATTAGGTTAGGAAGAAGTATATTTAAATGAGATTGTATAGTAGAAATTTATTTAAAGATAGAGAAACAATTTTAAGTCATTAAGCTGCCAAGTTCATCTATTAATAATACCAAGTACTCCCTCCGTTCTACTTTAGTGTAGACTGGTGATCAAATTGACCAAACTTTGATCAATAATTTAGCACAAAATAATTATCCTATAAAAATCTAAAAATGGTTATTGTATCACAATTAAGATTATTTTCGATTTCAAGTTTTAGATTTTCATTAGGATAATTATTTTGGGCTAAAATATTAGTCAAAGTTTGATCAATTTGACCACCAGTCTACATTAAGGTGGGACGGAGGGAGTAATTTGCATACACATATACAGTGGCGGATCCAGGGGTGTTGAGGGGGGTTCATCGACCCCCCTGACTTTTGTTATTTTTACAAAATGACCCTTTGTATTTTTCAAATTTACTATTTTGACCCCCCTGAAACGAAAAATTCAGGGGGGTCTAGATTCGCCACTGCACATATATACTCCCTCCTTTCCATTTGAAGCTTCACTTTTTATCAAAACGGGTGTCCTGTTAAAAGCTTCACATTTTCTAAAATGGCAAAGAATCTTTACTATTCCACCCACTCATTCTCTTTCATATTTCACTTTTATACTCACAACACTTTTCAAATTTATTATTTCCTCCACTCATTCTCTATTCTATTTTATTTTTATACTCACAACACTTTCTCCACTAATTTTTTTCTTAATTTATGTGCGCTTTCAAAATGATGAAGCAATAAATGGAACGGAACGGAGGAAGTATACAATATTAAGTTATATTAGAATGGAGAAGAAAAGCAAAGTCAACTTTATAAAGTGGGAGGTACATAGAACCTTCCTAGCTAGCGTACAGCCTCTTTAATTTCCAGGAAAGACTTATAATAATAGATAAAAAGTTATAATAATAGAAAAAAAGATGAGGGTAGAGATTTAAGTCTAGCTAGAGATCGTGTAGCATTGTTAGTTGTATTCCAATTCAGAAAACACTCACAGCCACCGACTAGGGAAGAAGAAGAGGGTTGCGGTTGCTGCATGAAATTGAATTATCCAAATACAGAGAAAGGGATCGGACCGGATGGAATCTATTAGTGGAGAAACAACAATTCTTGACGCTGAGCTTTCTCGATTTTTGGATAATATGATGCCCACTAAGCTATTCTGGCGCTCCGGAATGAATAGTTACTGGGTTTTCTGGAGCCAAGAAGCATCAACCAATTGGGCAATTCAAGAACGTATCATAACTGCTCTTTGCTCGTATCCTACATACCTACCTCGTTGGGCACTTACTCAGTTTTGGGCAGCAGAGATGATTGGGGGGCGTCAGCACCTCACAACCACTCTTCAACCTTTCTCTCTTGAAAAATATAATAATGAAAAAGTAATGGAAAAAGTGGAGAAGTACAGGAAGATTTGTCTTGGATATAATTTAGTCGTTGCAGATGATGTGGAAAGAAAAAGAGAATATTTTACGGATGGTATTCTTGGCCGTGTTTTCCGGAATCAATTGCCTGAAGGTTCTACAAATCTGAGTAATTTCTCTGTCACGGAATATCCACAGCTTGAGCTAGCCTTAAGTTGCGGTTTCAAATCTACCTTGGCTCTGCCTGTGTTTGAATCTTCTCAACAGTGCTGTGTCGGTGTGCTCGAAATACTTTCCTCCTCAGATTTCTCTTACGATGGTATATGTAACGAAATTTCTACGTTCAATGAGTTGCTTAAGGTTTGGCCCATCAATTCTCTTCTTCCTTGATGTTTCTTTGCTCTACTAGATTGCATATGCTAGGTAATTGGGGAGAAATAGTGGCGATCCATCTAGAATTATTGTTTGAAGTCAATAAGAATAGATTGAAAAGTGATCCTAAGATCCATTTTCTTTTTCACAAAGTGCAAAGCGTATAAGCATTATTCAGTTTTATGCAACAATATTTTTTGTGTGAAAAAATAATTTAAAAACACTTTACTATTATTAAGAAACTCGGACAATATTTAAGGGGAAGTGGAACCAACGAATTTCCTACTCCGCTATGATTAACCGTGTATATGCGGTCACATCTTAGCGGGTGTTCGGTGGTCCTATGTATTGCCCAATTAATCTTGGCCGAACAACTCAAAATTAATAGGAGGTGTTGCATCTCACACTGTTTGTTGCTGTGGCTGCGATACCATGTTCTAAACTGAGACTGTAAAACTACAATTTTTATGCTTTCATTAACAAATGGTGCTAGTGGTTGAATATAGTATAATGCTCTTTATTGTTGTACATTAATTTTTCTTGTAGAATGCACGTCTGGAAACAATAAACGCACAGCAGATACGCACGCAAGTAAGGGCAATAGATCTAAAATATCATTGTCTTTTCATTAATAATAACTATGAATATTGCTAATGATCACGTTTTTAAATGACCATTCCTGTGAATCAGATCCAATTTGTATATAAAGGCTATGTAGAAAAAGAAATCAAGGCGGCTTTAAGAAAAGTGTGCAAAAGATATGATTTAATCTCTGCATGTGTCTGGGTTAGATGCACCCGTATCAGATCTGGAGATGTTGATGCCGTTTCCGCTATGAGCTACAATGATTATTGTGTCAACTGCGACGGAGAACTATTATTCTTAATTCCTGACATGTCGTATTTTGCTAATAAAAACATATCCGATTACCGTCTTGCCTCTTCAGCATTCCCATTAAATGTGGGTCAAGGCCTTGTTGGAAAGGCAATTTTGTACCGTAAACCCTTCTTGTGCAGAGATGTCTCCCAACTTAGCATAACCCAGTATCCTCTTGTCCATTGTGCACGCGGATCAGGACTCAAAGGCTGCTTTGCAGTTTGCTTGCGGACCAATTCATCTGGTAATCATGAATATGTAGTCGAATTCTTTCTTCCCAGAGACGAGACATATATGGGAACACACCACAATATTCTTTCATCAATACTAACAACAATGAAACACGATCTCAGAACATTTGAGGTTGTTTCACAAGATTCAGGAAATCAATTATTTATTGAAGTTGATAAATTCTCTTTTCATAAGGAATTTGAATCATTTAAAGAATTCCCTACTTTTAATACCCAACCTGAGTTTGAAGCCTTACGAAATGAAGAGGGTTTCGAATCAGTCCATTCAAATGATCATCAACGGGATATTGAAGATACAGACGTTCCAGAACAACTTGAGATTGCTATAAGCTCAGAGAGAATATCTCCAGCGATGCAGTCGAAAGCACAAAACCTAGAGAAGAAAAGCTCCTGTTCTCGCAAGGATCTCGAACAACATTTTGGGAAGAAGCTTAAGGATGCTGCAGAGATCCTTGGTGGTAAGTAATTATATAAAAGTACATTCCTTCTAGGGAAATTTCCTTTCTCCCTCTCCTGCTCCCTCCTTACTCACCTATCCTAAACCACTAGCATAAAGTTGAGAAGCAAAAATGTTTGCAGGTGGAAAGATATATTATTAGTACTTGCTTTTTTTGCAGTAAGTCGATCTACTCTCAAGCGTTGGTGCAGGGAGCATAAAATTAATAGATGGCCATTTCCTAAGAGAAGCAAAGTTTGTTCGTCGTCATCTCCCCATCAAACAAATATGGTCAGTCGAGATCCTTCATGTTCAGAACCAGCAACAAATGTGGCATTGTTTCCAGGCACGAGCATGATTACCGTAAAATTACCTTATGGGAATGTTGTTATCATGTTTAAACTATCATATTCATCAACAATGGCAGAATTGGTAGAGAATGTGATCAACCGGACAACGCTTGCTGAAGGAACGTTTAGTATTACGTACAAAGATGAAGAGAATGACCCTATCCTGCTTGCCTGTGATGAGGACCTTAAGAATTGTATGGTTGGATTGAGATTGTTGGGAAAGACTTCAATCAGAATGCAGATTGAACCAATTGCCGATAAATCCCCTTGAAGTTAAGTTTTCCAGTTATGCCTTTAACTTGGCAGATCTACACGTGTGGAAGTATGCTGGGTAAGCTTTAATATTTTTGAAACTTTATTTCTACTCATAAAGTTACTGTTTGCAGAATAAAATCTATGATTTCATGCCTGTCTTGATTTGTTTATGACTATAGCTGAGAAAGTTTATAAAAGATGACATTGTTGGCTTTGATTTGTTTATTGGTTGCTTATATAGTATATTCTAAGCCTTTGTTTATTGTATACTGGAGGGATCATTAAAAAACCAAAAGAGTTTCCAAGTGGAGACGCTTGCTTTATACTTACAATCTTCAACTAATCTAATTATCGCTAAATGGTTTGAAAAGAGATTGGAGAGCTACCATAGTTTAGTGATTGTTTTTGTCAAATTTATGCAATTCAACTTCGAGGGATGAAATTGGGCACAATGGAATATAATTTTTCAAGATTCAAAATGTGATAAGCTAGATATCTAACGAGAAAAACCCTTCAACAACTTGTTCGCCCGTATAAAACCTCAAAAAATAGAATTTTATTAATATGATGATCGGAGTGCGAGTACAAAGAGTATTGTGTTGTGAATGTCGTGAGTGTGTGCGTACATGTGTTGCTATTCTGATTTAAATACTAGGAAAAGTAACATAAATAACAGAATAAATGAGATCCCACATCTTGCGCTTAGAATCTCGCTGGAAGTTGATGAAGATCAAGATAACCGTTGAGAAATGTTGTGTGAGCGCTGTGGATAGCCTTTGTGGTTTTTGACTTGGTCCACAATATCTTTGAAGTTTGAAAACGGTTCTGGAAAAGTTGGCTCATAATAATAACCCTGCAAAACGTATTGTCAGCCAAGTTGCATCATCAAGTTGTTATTTCAAGTTGTTTATTTCAGGATGAGAAGTCATGTCGTAACTTGTTGCTGTGAATTTTCCACCCCAAGCAATTGCCCCTAAATTTTGAATTTTTAAAAGAAGTTAAAAAGTCAAAATTTCCCTTTTATCCGTTGGTGCCCACGATCTATTTAATTGGGCGGTTTCTTGGACGTGACAGCTTCTAGACATCTAGGGTTTAGGTAGTTGAGTGTGTCTAGAGGTCTTTCAACCATCAAGTCCTCCTTTATTAAGGCATAGGTTGGACTTCTCTTTCTTTCAACACTTGGCAGTTTAAGAAAAAGGATTTTCCATCTCATACCTTGGTGAGTCTTTTTCTCCGTAAATTTCTTCTTCTTCTTCTTGTTTTCTCTTTGTCTACGATGGGTAAGATCAAAGAAATTTCTAGCCCTAGTTCCCAATTACCTTCTGGCTACAGGTGTCTAGGTATTATAGATCATCCTGAGGATGAAAGGTGTGCATTATCCCTTGCTAGCATAAAAGCCCTTCAAATGAATTCCGCTTTCCACGAAGGTGTAGAGTTTATGGATCATAACCCTTGCCTTACCTCGGATTTTATGTCAAATGAATGGGTTTGCTTTATTGAGTACCCTTTTACTATTGGTCTTAAGTTTCCTTTCTCTCCTCTGATTACTCGTTTTTTCAAAGTTACTGGCCTTGCCTACTTCCAACTCATGCCCGTTGGTTGGAGGGCTTTGGCTACTTTATATAGGCTGAGTGCTGAAACCGGATTACGGGTTGGTCTAGAGGAATTTACTTGTGATGGATGTGTATTTACCCATCCAAATGATGCACTTTTAGGCTTTCCTTGAGTTTGATTCCCGAGTTTTATGTATATTTGATGTGGTTTGTGAGTGTTTTAATGAGTACAGGGACTGAAGTGAAATTCTGGAAAATCTGGGACTAAACTGGCATATGGAAGCTTTTGGACTAAATTGGAAATATTGGAAAATTCAGGGACTGAACTGGGAATATCGGACGAATTTAATATATAAAAATTCCTGGGATAAAATGAAAAATAAAAGTCCAAAGAGCGAAGCGCAGAAGAAGTCATTAAAGTGGTCAAAGTGCGACTGCAAGATAGCGGGACGAAACGAATAATACCTAATACTAAATAAGGCCAAGGTGGCCGGCCAAATGAGTTGCTGGCCTAGGCATTTGGGGCCAGTTAGGGCCAAGGTTTGAGAATATGGGCCAAGGCATTGCACGGCTACTCAAACAAACAGGGCGGACGCGCTACTCAAACAGGGCGACCGCGCTCAAAGGCATTTTTGCTCGGCCAACTCTCGGCCAACTTGGGCGTCCGCGCTGGAATTCGAGGGCGGCCGCGCTTCTTCCGACGTCCATTGCACCAGTCCATTGCACCAGTTTGCTGCGTATTATTGAAGGGCAGTAATGTCTTTTCTCGGCCTTTGACCTTTGACCACAGATTGTTACCACTGCTCTTTTTCTATATATTTTCACAGCCACGGCAGTCTAGAAAAACACACATATCATATGAATATTATTATTAGATTTTTATTTTCTTTTCTTTCAACAATTCCATTGAAGATTGAAGAGAAGAACAATTATTTCGGAGTTTTTATCTTTGTAAATTATGAGTAGCTAAATTTATTAGATTTGTAGATTGGTCGAACCTTTACCGGATTTCTATGCAATAATATTTTAATTCTTTCTATTTAATTCCTTCTAGTTCATCAATATATTTTAATTTCTTGTTCATGGATTCGAGACGTATGTTAAGATACGAACTCATCTTTGAATAATTGGGTATCGAATTCGCCATTAATTTGGGATTTTGATACATAGACCATTATTGATTGAATAACTTTAATCGGGGCCGTAATAGAAATCGATTAAAATTAGGTTCTTTAATTCTTGTGTTCTTAATTTATTCTTGGCATATTGTGGAACCGTAATAGACACTACAATATTAAAAAGAGTATTTAGGATTGTAATCCGGCCACCTAACCGTGTCGATCCTAGCAAAAGTGAATGAACCCTAGAAGTTGAGTTAATGTTTTCTAAATAAAATTCTGCATAGAATGATGGTAAAGTGAAATCCAATCTACGAATCTCTGCTCATAATCTGTTTTCTTGTTTAGTTAATTCTTGTTATTTATTTTATGCTTTTAGACTTAAATCAAATCAATATAAACTGTGGTACTTATTCACTGCTTCCGCCTTACTTGTTTACCAACGAGTCTCTGTGGATTCGACCCCTGCATTTGCATACTGCTACACCGGTAGTGAGTACACTTGCTCGGTTTTTATTACAAGAGGGAGTTTTCCTCCATCAAGTTTTTGGCGCCGTTGCCGGGGACTTGTTGCAAGTAAACAAGTAGGTTAGGTAGTGAATGCAAGGTCGTCGTTCTTTGAAGCCTACATTGGTGCCATTGGACGATAACATAAATAGACTTGAGGAAGCATTTGAGGGCGATCCCCTCTTTAATCCTCTCTTTTCAGATTCGGATATCGAATCAGAACCCTCCACCACCGAGGTAGAGGAAGAGAAAGCCGAGATGGCAGAACCACCGGCACAAACTATGAATGATTTCCTGAGACCTAGGGTAGACACATCTACCTCATGCGTAGTCTTTGTCCGTGCGGCCAAAAATTTAGAGGTCAAAGGACAATACTTTGCCATGTTGCCAAGCTTTCACGGATTGCCTGGTGAGGATGCACTCACGTTCCTTAAAGAATATATTATTGTTGTTGCTCAATTTTTGTTAAGACGAGGAGTAGTGAGGAGCAAATTAGACTAAAGTGTTTTCCTTACACTCTTAAGGGAGTGGCTAAAACATGGTTGCTGATGCTTGCACCGAGCAGCATTAGTACTTGGGTAGAATTGCAAGATGTGTTCCTTAAAAGATATTACCCACATCATCTTTTGGCTAGTTTTAGACAGAAATTGATGACATTTTCCCAAGATGTGGGGGAGCCCTTTCATGAGGCATGGGAAAGATTCAATACAATGTTAATGCAGTGTCCCCACCACAACTTCACACTACCCTCACTGAACCAAGCCTTTTATGATGGCTTGAATGACAATGGTCAATCAATGATTGACAATGCTGCTGGAGGCTCAATAGGAGCCAAGACCCCGGAAGAAACTAAAGCTTTATTTGAGATGTTGAGTGCTAATTCTCAACAAAAGAGTTCGAGGGTAGAAACGAGGGGTACTTGAATTGAATGCTAGTGATAATATTTCAAAGCAGATTGCACTTTTAAATAATAAATTGGATAAATTGACTGCTTGTGGCACTTCTGTTGGTGCCAATGTTATTACTGATTATTGTACAAATTGTGGTTTATCATCTCATGTGACTAATATGTGTCCAAGTGCAGCAAATTTTTCTTATCATCCTGAACAGGCACATGCTTTCAATGGATATGCACCAAGGCCACCACCCCAAGGCAACCAATATGGCAACTACAATCCATGGGGTGGCTATCATAATCAGCAAGTGAAACCTCTTCATGTGCCACCACCTGGACAACATGATAAAGAGCCTTGGGAGGCTGGCGGTCAACAGTTAAGGATGGAGATGCGGCAAAGTAATAGAAATACGAATCTTTGCTTTTGAAAAGATGGGCACACAAGTAGAGCAACTTGTGAAGGTTGCCCAAGAGTTGATGAAAGAGAAGAACCCACCTGAGCAAGCAAAGTCAATCACGACAGTGTGGGATGAGAGTGAGGAAATCGAGGAGGTATTTCTATCTTCTCTTGATAATATTAATTGTTTTGATAATAATGATGATGTTAATGAGAATGAAAAAGTTAATCATGTTCAAAAAGACCCCGGGTGTTTCACTATCCCAATTTCTGTAAGGGGTCAAAATTTTAAAGGTTTATTGGATCTTGGGGCAAGTGTCAATGTGATGCCCTTTCATGTTTTTAGAAGTTTGGGGGCATGTGAGTTGAAACCACCCATGAGAGACTTGCAATTGGCGGATCTCTCAATTAAAAGACCTTTAGGGATTCTTGAAGGGGTGTTGGTTAAAATTGATAAAATCATTATCCCCATTGACTTTTATGTGATGTGTATGGAGGGATCAAGTGAGGAGCAATTGAAAACTCCCATTCTGCTTGGGAGGCCATTTATGTTTGACACTAAGGCCACCATTGATGTGTGTCAAGGGGTGGTGTCATTGAGAGCTATGGGGGAGGAATGTAAGTTTTTTATGCTTAAAAATGATAAGAAACCCTCCCCCGAAGATGGTTTTGTAGGAGCCATAACCGATTTACCGATTGTCAAATATGATGTGAATGGAGGTGAGAAAAGTGGGGATAATGCGGACGTTTGTCCCTTGGCTAGTAACATTAAGGCCGACCAATACTCTAGGAGTAACGGGTCGTATCACTCCCCACACGACTCCCATAAAGAGTCGAATCCATCACATTTACCACAAGGGCCTTCAAAATCGAGAGTTAGTGAGGAGAGTTATAGTGATTTATCTGATTCCATATTTTTAAATATTTTTGTGCGTGATAACTCTCTTGATCTTGGTTGTGAGAATGGTGTTTTGCAGGTTGAAGAAAAGGTTGAGTTTGGGGGTGGAAACCTCAATAAAAGGAAAAGAAAAAGGGGTAAGCAAAAGCGTAAAGTTTCAAAAATAAATGTGGCTTCACCCCTACGTGTTAACAATGGAGAGCTGATTTGGAAAGAGAAGGGCGTTTGTGCCCGCGAGGAAAAGAGATGGTCCAAAGGCCGCAAAGCTAAGGCCAAGTAAGCTTGGGACCATAGTCGGGCTAACGACTTTAACCAAATGCGCTGCTTGGGAGGCAACCCAATGAGGTATGTTTTATTTTTTATGTTAATTACTGTTTAGTAGTGTCTTGCCATCTGTTGAACTTAAGGCACGCTTTTGTTCTCTTTGCTATGAGGACATAGCATGTTTTGAGTTTGGGGGTAGGCATTTCTCCGAGTTTGTGGGTTTATAGGGGAGTGTATATAGTGTCACCCTCTAAAAAAATAGAAAAATTTAAAAATTTTGTTCTTTTCATAGTTGGGATGTTGGCCAAAGTCTGTGATGATTAGAGTGTGCTTTATTTTTAAAATCACATGTGCTATTATTAGTGTGGTGATTGGGATTGCATTGAAACGTTTAAATTATGATTGCACCACCTCTCACTTCCGTATCATTTTCTTGGTCATTGTCATCAACTTAGGTGCCTTTTATGGGATCACTTTGTGTATTCTCGGGGTCCCTAGAACATGTTTGCATGATTGTCAATAACACGTCAATAGGTTACTTGATATATATGACTATTCTTTGAATCCTTTTTTGTGAGCTTTAAACTTTCTAGTCACTTATATAAAATATTCCGCTAGAACCCCTTTTGAGCTTGAAAAAGAATGGAATCTCTCACAAAGTGGGAGGTTATCTTAGACCACCATTCGCCTTCTTTTGTACCCGCATTGTCCTACCCTTTTAACTTATACACAAATTTAATTTTTCTCACCTTTGTCAAGAAAGTGAAACTAGGGAAAGAATGAGGATATTTTGGGGGATGTTTTGAAAATCAAGGGTGGAATGGAAAGTGGTCACGAAGAAAAAAATGGGTCATGTTATGTAATGAAAAGAGGGGCTTGATAAAAAAAAAAAATATATTGAATGCACATTCTTCGTGATGTAATTGTGCAAAGCAAAAAAAAAAAAAAAAAAAAAAAAAAAAAAAAAAAAATGAAAATTTCGAGCCCTCTCTAATATCAAAGTGGAATTGTGTTTCAAGGTGACCAAAGAAAGTAGTGGAATGTGCCCAACCCCATGTTGATGTATGAAAAAGTTTTAGTTTGTGGGTTGGCACATTGGAAAGTAATAAGGGTGAGTGGAGGATGTATTGTTACAAGAAGACTTTCTAGTTTCACTTTC
This sequence comes from Adenophora triphylla var. japonica, assembly GCA_022495995.1. Taxonomy (NCBI): domain Eukaryota; kingdom Viridiplantae; phylum Streptophyta; class Magnoliopsida; order Asterales; family Campanulaceae; genus Adenophora; species Adenophora triphylla. Next base: position 71,511 of record JAFEMH010007421.1, read on the forward strand.
TTATGTTCGTATGTCCTTACCTTCATTTGTAACCATGAACCTAGCCCTGCGATCTTTCGCACATAACTTTTAAGCCATATTATTCTTTCAATATCGAGTAACCGGGTTGACAATCGTGTAAATATGCATATGAGTGTCCTTTTTGGTTTGTACTGTCTATGACATATTGATTTAGAGCATCACTTAGTGAATCCATAAACAATCTTAGGTTGTTGGCAGTGACCTCCCATAATTCATTCATCATTCATGCCGCGGTGGAAAATTGTGAGTTTTATGCTTCAATGTGATTGTAATCCCATTACTGTGGTGGCACTTGTTGATTATGTGTGTTGGTGAGAATCTGAGACTTGTATGGCCAATGACTTATCTGTGATAGAACATCCCAAAAATAATTAGTTTGCTTTAATATTTTATTATTAGTATTTAGAGTAGTTTTATTTTACTTCTTTTAGTTTTGTTTTACTCGGGACGAGCAAAAGGTTAGTTTGTGGGTGTTTGATGGATGTGTATTTACCCATCCAAATGATGCACTTTTAGGCTTTCCTTGAGTTTGATTCCCGAGTTTTATGTATATTTGATGTGGTTTGTGAGTGTTTTAATGAGTACAGGGACTGAAGTGAAATTCTGGAAAATCTGGGACTAAACTGGCATATGGAAGCTTTTGGACTAAATTGGAAATATTGGAAAATTCAGGGACTGAACTGGGAATATCGGACGAATTTAATATATAAAAATTCCTGGGATAAAATGAAAAATAAAAGTCCAAAGAGCGAAGCGCAGAAGAAGTCATTAAAGTGGTCAAAGTGCGACTGCAAGATAGCGGGACGAAACGAATAATACCTAATACTAAATAAGGCCAAGGTGGCCGGCCAAATGAGTTGCTGGCCTAGGCATTTGGGGCCAGTTAGGGCCAAGGTTTGAGAATATGGGCCAAGGCATTGCACGGCTACTCAAACAAACAGGGCGGACGCGCTACTCAAACAGGGCGACCGCGCTCAAAGGCATTTTTGCTCGGCCAACTCTCGGCCAACTTGGGCGTCCGCGCTGGAATTCGAGGGCGGCCGCGCTTCTTCCGACGTCCATTGCACCAGTCCATTGCACCAGTTTGCTGCGTATTATTGAAGGGCAGTAATGTCTTTTCTCAGCCTTTGACCTTTGACCACAGATTGTTACCCTGCTCTTTTTCTATATATTTTCACAGCCACGGCAGTCTAGAAAAACACACATATCATATGAATATTATTATTAGTTTTTATTTTCTTTTCTTGGAACAATTCCATTGAAGATTGAAGAGAAGAACAATTATTTCAGGTTTTTTTATCTTTGTAAATTATGAGTAGCTAAATTTATTAGATTTGTAGATTGGTCGAACCTTTACCGGATTTCTATGCAATAATATTTTAATTCTTTCTATTTAATTCCTTCTAGTTCATCAATATATTTTAATTTCTTGTTCATGGATTCGAGACGTATGTTAAGATACGAACTCATCTTTGAATAATTGGGTATCGAATTCGCCATTAATTTGGGATTTTGATACATAGACCATTATTGATTGAATAACTTTAATCGGGGCCGTAATAGAAATCGATTAAAATTAGGTTCTTTAATTTTTGTGTTCTTAATTTATTCTTGGCATATTGTGGAACCGTAATAGACACTACAATATTAAAAAGAGTATTTAGGATTGTAATCCGGCCACCTAACCGTGTCGATCCTAGCAAAAGTGAATGAACCCTAGAAGTTGAGTTAATGTTTTCTAAATAAAATTCTGCATAGAATGATGGTAAAGTGAAATCCAATCTACGAATCTCTGCTCATAATCTGTTTTCTTGTTTAGTTAATTCTTGTTATTTATTTTATGCTTTTAGACTTAAATCAAATCAATATAAACTGTGGTACTTATTCACTGCTTCCGCCTTACTTGTTTACCAACGAGTCTCTGTGGATTCGACCCCTGCATTTGCATACTGCTACACCGGTAGTGAGTACACTTGCTCGGTTTTTATTACAAGAGGGAGTTTTCCTCCATCAACTTGTTGCTATGATATTAGGGCTCATGGTAACTTTAGGTTTGGCTTTAGGGTGAAGAAAGAAGGTAGTTGGTTTATTTTTTACCAATCACCTGTTCATCTTGAATTGTTGTTTCTTTCTTGCTAACCTCTACTTGCTTGCAGTGTCCAGGTTAAGTGATCTCTCTCCAAGGTTTGATGATTATTTAGAAATTGTTCAAAAGGTGAAGGCTTTAGTCGAGGAGTCTAGTAAATTTGTCCCATTGCATGTTGTATTTATTTCCGAAAGCGTTGGTGTGGAGGTTGATTCTAACAAGCTGCCGGAAGAGTGTTCCCATAAGATGTCATTTGGTAAGCTTTTCCTTTTTCCCAACTTGATTTTTTACTCACAATTTAACTTGTCTAACTGTCTTGCCTCTTTGTTTTGCAGTCTCCCGCTCTCAAGTTGGCTTTGATGTGAAGGATATAATGTCCGAAATAAGAGCGAAAGAAGGGGTGAAAACTGAAGGTAGTAAGCCTCATCTCCCTAAGCGGTAAAGTTCTAAGGGTGAGAAGAAGTTGGAAGATGTGGAGATCGTGAGGGTATTGAAGAAGGATGATTGGCATGCTGACAATGCACTGGCCAATGTTGAAGATTTAACCAAAAAGGTACACTACAAGAAAGTTGGTTATTTACGGCAGTTATTTACGGCGGGTAATACGCGTCCGCCGTATATAGTAATTATATACGGTGGATAACACGGAGCTGCCGTATATAACTAATATATACGGCGGTATGCTAGATCCGCCGTAAATATAAAGAGTATATACGGCGGTATGCTATATCCGCCGTGTATATTAGTTGTATACGGCGGTCATAATCCGCCATATATACTTTATATACGTACATTTGACATATACGTATCTGAGATTTTAGTTATATACGGCGATTAACAAATAGCCACCGTATATATTAGTTATATACGGCGGTAAACACGGAGCCACCGTAAATAGAAACATTATATACGGCGCTGGTAGAGATTCCCATCCGGTTCAAACCGCCAGTTCCGGTTCCGAATCGGCGGTTCACGGTTCCTCCACACATTGAATCGAAACCGGCCCAATTTAGTCACGGTTCCGGTCCCAGTTCTGAATAGGCTTGGGCGGCCGCCCAAGATGGGCCGAATGACTTGGGCGGTCGCCCAAGTGTCCAGTCTTCAAAAAAAAATAAATTAAAGGCTTGGGTGGCCGCCCAAGATGGGCCGAATGACTTGGGCGATCGCCCAAGTGTCCAGTCTTTCAAAAAAAAAAAAAACAGTTAAATTTTTAACAATTTCTGTTAAGTTTTATAAAAAAGTTAATTTTTTGCAAAAAAGTCATATAAAAACTTAACTTTTTTAAAAATAAATGAAAGTATATAAACGAAAAAGGGACGGTACCCTTAAATTTTATTAATTAATAAAATTACAAATGAGGGGGACAACCAGCCTTACCGTTTTATAAATAAGGGGGGACATTTAGGAGCCTTTACCTCAACCTAACTATTACAATTAAATAAAAATAAACCTAATCTAAAATCTAATCTATAAAATTACAATTAACCTAATCTAAAGTCTAATGAGCGGCGTAGTTCATTCGGCTTCGCTCTCCTATGTATCTTCATCAAAGGCCTCCTCCTCCTCGGACCTACTTCTTTTATCTTGAAGTCGTAGTTCGGCTCTATGCTAATCGCCGAGCACCATTTGATATTCTAAATTATATGGAGACAACCTTGACCTTCGATCGGACAAGACATTTTTCCTCCTACACTAAATACTTCTTCTACGGCGACGGTTGAGGCGGGAGCGGCTAGGATCTCCTTTGCTATCAATAATAGAATAGGATAGTTGTTTGCCCTTCGTGCCCACCACTTTGCAATATCAAAATCTTCTATAGGCTCAAAAGAAGTGGTTAAATAATTTTCAAGTTCAAAATAAGTGGAGCCACCTCGTTGACGTTTTTGAGTTCTAGAACTAATTAAATTATCTATAAAGTTAAAGGGATCACTATCTTCGTGAGAACTACCACCTACATTTTCACTACTAGGATAAACAATATTACCAAAAAGATCATAATATTCTCTATAAAGTGGATATACAATATTTTTAGTCTCAGTTACAACGTCTTTTGCCTTTGGAATAGGTCTATCTAAAAACAAATCAAAGCCGGTGGAAAATAGATTCTTATAATAATAATCAAGTATTTGTTCTAAATCATCTTCTCTTATCCTAGGATCTAATAGTTTAGCTACTAAAAATAATGGGGGAATGTTCAAAAAATATTTAAGACATTTTGTTCTCATCTTGCTAATACATTCACCTAAAATTGGACAATCTTTAAAATGCATAAATATATAACTAATTTTAGCGGCGTGTTCTATAACTAATGTTCCTATTTACGTAGCCGCCGTAAATAGGAACATTATATACGGCGGTGTAAAATATCCGCCGTAAATATTAATAAATACCGCGAAATGAATTTCCCCAAATTTCCCACTCCCAGTTCGTGCAAAAAACAAATTTCTTTCTCTCTCTCTCTCTTCTCTAGGGCAATTTGCGACGACCTGCCGCCGGTGACCATTGAAGGCGTAGCGACAGTGATAAGTGAAGACAATTTGCGACGACCTGCCGCCAGTGAAGAATCTGTCTGTATTTTCTTCAATCAACAACGAATCAGGTATACATTTCTTCCCCCTTTTCTGATTTACTTTTAATTTCTGGGTTTTGTTGTTCTTGGTGGGTTCTTGAAACCTCCATTATTGTTCGTGTTCTTGAAGCTCTTCTTGGGTGTTTATTGTGATTTCTTGATTTCTTGCAGCGGCGACCTATGAAGAACCAGCTTCGGTGAAGATTTGAAGAACCCTGTCGCGGGTGAAGATCTGCCTTCTTTCTCTCTCTAAAATCCTCGTTGTTGTCACCGCCAGGTATTCAATTTTCCCTTAAATCTATCTATCAGTTTTTATTTTTTTAAAAGAAAATTAATTTTGTTTTTATATTTTTTTTTTGAATTTTTGATTAATTATTTGCAGTTGATGCTTTTTTTGTGATGGATTTTGTTTATAGATATATATTTTTTTGAATTTTTGATTAATTATTTGCAGTTGATGCATATTTATTTATCTGCATGTTAGTGTGCAATTAGGATTTGAAATAGCTTTTTCTTTTTGATAATTGATTCCTTCAAACTCCATGTTTCTGCGTATATATTACATGTTCTTCAATGGAGTCGTTAGCTCATAAAGTCTGACAATATGTCAGACTTCCATATTTCACACACTGTGGAGAAGTTCTTGAACTAGATCACAATTTGGTGTTAGTTTTGCATTATTGTTCAGGTTAGTTTGATAGAAATGGTCAAAATTTCTGCCCAAACCATACAAACTTCACCAAAATCCAATGTTCAAACAGTAGATAATGGTACTTCATTGCTCTAAGCATTAACATGTTCCAAGAAGTGAACAACATTCATTCGTTCTCTCTCACAAACCATACAAGATGACTGCATATTTGGATTTCAGTTATAAAACATGGGACGCGTGCATTAATCATTGTATGTTGTTTGGAAATGAAACTGAAAAACTTACTAAATGTGAAATTTGTGGAGCCTCTAGATATAAGCAACAAGAAGAAGGGGGTAGCGGTGAAGGTGATGAAACAAGTGGTAAGAATAAACTTTCCAAGCAGGTAGTGATGAAGAAAGTATGGTATTTTCCCTTAAATCCAAGGTTGCAAAGGTTGTATTGGTCATCTAACACCGCGACACTCATGAGATGGCATGCCGAGAAAAGAATAGACGATGGTGTGCTGAGGCATCCTGCAGACTCTCGTGCGTGGAAGGGATTTGATAAACGTTATCCATTATTTTCAAGTGAAATTCAGAATGTTAGATTGGGATTAGCATCTGACGGATTTAATCCTTTCAGAACAATGACTATATCTCATAGTACTTGGCCGGCTGTGCTTATGTCATACAATCTTCCACCTTGGTTATGCATGAAACAACCATATTTCTTCTTGTCGGTGCTTACTCAAGGCCTAAAAGGGCCGGGTAACAAGATAGATGTGTATCTCCAACCGTTAATTGATGAGTTGAAGGAATTGTGGGAAGATGGTATATCAACTTATGATGCATCAAGGAACGAGTTGTTCACTTTACAAGCTTCACTATTATCGACAATAAATGACTTTCCTGCATATGCAATGTTGTCTGGATGGAGCACTAAAGGTGAATATGATTGCCCTTATTGCAATGTGAGACCTCAAGCATGATGGTTGGAACATGGTGGAAAGTATTGTTATATTGGTCATCGATGCTTCTTGCCTAGGAGTCATGCTTTTCATAAGAATAAAAGCTCTTTTGATGGTACTCATGAAGTTCGAGATAAGCCCAAGTTATTGTTTGGATCGAAATTGCTTAAACAAGTTAAAATATGGTAATAGAGTATAAAATAGAAGATGTTTTTAAAAAGAGGAAAAGAGAAGAGGGTGAGAAGCAACAAGCCAAGTTGGAGAAGAGAAAGGTTCCTAAGTTGTGTCACAATTGGAAAAAAAGGAGTATCTTCTTTGAGTTGCCATATTGGGCAAATAATCATGTTCGTCATAATCTTGATGTTATGCACATTGAAAAAAATGTGTGTGATAATGTGCTACATACTCTGTTAGGTACTGTGGGGAAATCAAAAGATAATGAGAAATCAAGAAGAGACCTAAAATAGATGAACATTCGGAAACCATTGCTCTACAAATGCTTCCATCTCGCAAAGAATTATGCCTCCGGCTCAGTTCACAATGAGTAAGAAGCATAAAGACACATTCTTGAAAGTTCTAAGGGGAGTCAAAGTCTCTGATGGCTACTCGTCAAACATATCTCGTTGTGTACATCTAGAGAAAATAACTATTTGAGGTCTTAAGAGCCATGATAGTCATATTTTGCTCCAACAACTACTCCCTTTAGCTGTTCGAAAAGCATTGCCTACTTCTGTTGTAAAAGCCATCATTGAGTTGACAAATTTCTTTAGGTAATTATCCTCAAAGGTGAATACACTTGCTGATCTCGAAAAGATACAAGATCGGATGGCTGTCACACTATGCGCTCTCGAGAAAATATTCCCACCAGCTTTCTTTGATGTTATGGAGCACTTGCCGGTGCATTTAGCCGAGGAGGCCTTGCTTGCAAGCTAAATACAATTTCGTTGGATGTATCCGGTAGAGAGGTACATCCATATTAAATTTACTTTGAATAAAGTTAATTTTTTTTACATCTGGTTTAGCATACGTAAATGTATTTGTAGGTTTCTACTTACATTAAAATTATATGTTCGAAATTGAGCCCACCCCGAGGCCTCCATAGCTAAGGCAATTGTGGCCGAAGAATGCATGACTTTTTGTACACAATATTTGGATGACATTGAGACAAAGTCCAATCGTCCTAGAAGAAATGATGATGAAGGTGACGAGTTAGGCCGCTTTGTAGGAAAAGAAGAGGATATTACCCTTGATTACATCACACGAGTACAAGCGCATAGATATGTGCTTTTCAATACTGAAGATGTTGAACAATACCTAGAGTAAGTGATTCCTTAATTGAGGCTTACATTCCTTATATCTTTTATATTTTAAATTAATACTTAATTCATATTTTCAATATGCTCAGAATGCATCGTGCACATTTGAGGGAGACACTATCTCGTAATCAACGACATCTTATAGAGAAAGAACATAATGATAAATTTGTTAGCTGGTTTAAGGATTATGTAAGTATGAAACCACTTTCATATAATACTTTTTTTATTGTTTTAAATATTTTCTTATTAAATTTATTTTTTATAAAAGGTATGCATGACGAAAGATGCAGTGCCCGAAAGAATTCAAAGTCTTGCATTGGGTCCTCATATGGATGCGAGGCGGTTTAAGTCTTACATAATAAATGGTTTTCGATTTCGAGTGAAGGATGTCGATAGATGGAGGAAAACCCAAAATAGTGGAGTCATGCTAAATGCAAGATTGACAAGTTTTGCAAGCCGAAAGGATAATAATCCCATTGTAGGGGATGTTAACTTCTATGGGGAGTTGATTGAGATCCTTGAAATTCGTTATAGCAACTCAATAAGATTTGTATTGTTTAAATGTGATTGGGTTGATAACCGGACAGACAAGATGGAAGATGAGCAAAAATTTACTCTTGTAAACTTCAATCACAAGTTGTATAAGGATAATCGAGTTGGTGATGAATCATTCATATTAGCATCTCAAGATGAGCAAGTTTGGTATGTTAAAGATCCTATAGAAAGTGATTGGAACGTTGTGATGAGGATTACACCAAGAGATAGTTTTGACATATATTCAAATGATGATAAACAAGTTTCAGATTCGATTCCAAAATTGGTACCATTTTGCTCACAAAATCTGGATGAAAATGTTACTAACGAAGAAGCATCGTGGGTGCGAGAGGGAGTTGATGGGGTTGAGATTGAAACTACTAATACCAATGATGTTGATGTTGATATTGCCGATAATGATGATGTTGATATTGTTGGGTTTTATGGGTCCATGAGCAGCGAAATTAGCATCTAAATAACACAAAACCCAAGAGCCCTAAGATCCGTTCTATACGATTAAATTGAATTCCTATGAGATAGAATTAACCAACCTTAATTGCTTTCCGTTCTTGAGTTATCGAACAATTAATCAATGTGATTTTGAATCACAAACTTCGATCTTCAAGACTTGAATCTTCAGATTCGAACTCTAGGCATTGATCGTCGTGCTAGCGAAGACCCTCTAGTAGTATCCACACCTTTGAATGAACCAAGAACGGTTCTTGAGGATTGCTAGATCCTTAAACCTATGGAAGAAATTGAGAAACCTTTTATTGTGATTTTTCCTTAGAAAATTCGGCTAGTTTTCGGCTGATCACAGACTCATATTTATACTGCAATAGTATTAATATTTGTGCCCTAATCGTATTAGGAAACCAGCCTGTAAACCGCCTCTGGCAAGTTATGTCGCGCGGCGACATATGCCATTTGGCTAGTTCTGTCGCATGACCGGGCAGCCCCTCCGGACAGATACGTCGCGCGATGACTTATGCCTGATGAGGAACTCTCAATTTTCTTCCTTTGGTTTAACTAATTCATTCTAGTTGTGAGTGACCCAATAGGATTATATTATGTTGACAATGAGCCCCATCATATCGACCCTCATAAAACATAAGCGGACTCTAGCAAACCATTATGTCTACCCAAATAACATAACGTAAGAGTTCACGTTTCCAATGGTACACTTCCATTTCTCCCTTTGTCTCACGATGTTATATTGAACACAAGTTATGGTCCACGTCAACTTGTATTTGTTCAATGCTTTCTCGATATTGAGTATAATGATAATCCAATCGCATTGGGGTATGGCCATACACTTTCATCATTATCACCCATCGAGGGGCCCATGCAAAACATCTCTCTTTCGAGGGACAAATTCCATCTTGACTTATCATCCTTCCCATCATGAATCTGATCATGCCAAAGATAGCCTTTATAAATATCGTGTTAAGATATCGTTTGACTAAAATCAAACATAACTTTCATCATATGTAAGGTCATGATAATCTCAGGTCTAGGGACTAAATGAAGTGACCATATGAGATTTAATTATGACTTTTGACCATGAAATAAATCTTATACGAGTCAAGTCCAGTCACTTGTTCACTAACAAGTACCCATAAATTTAATATGCATCTCTATGCATATAATCATCATATGATTATCCATTAACATTTATACTAATTATTCACTTAATAATTAGGGACGGAGATTATTACAATAAATATGCAAAATATATAATAATCAAATAATAAACATTCTCTATAATCAAGAATAAAGATGATACATAACGGTTTAAGTTAAACATAACTAAAGCCTAGGGCATTACACCAACAATCTCCCACTTGCACTAGGCTCCATCTATGTATCGAATACTCATGAACCTAACATGACCATCATGCTTCTGCCTGTGCGAGGGTCTTTGTAAGTGAATCCCTAATGTCATCATCGGTTGATACTTTGCATATCTTAACGTCTTCTCATTCTTTATGAATTCCTCAAAAAACGTCTAAGTGAGTGTTTGGATCGCTGTTGTGATCTTGGTTCCATTGTTTGCACAAATGGAACCACAATTGTCACAACAAAAGTTTCACCGATTAGTGATACTTGGAGCATTTCCAAAACACTAATGAACTTTTGATCCAAACTGCCTCTTTTAGCCACATCATATGCTGCTAAAATTTGGCCTTAGTAGTAGAATCGGCTACGATTTTCTACTTGGAACTCTTCCAATCAAAACCACACCTCTTATAAACATAAACACAAATTCTGATTGCGATTTTAACTTTGTCAGTTTTGAAGTTAGCATCTATGTAACCCTTACAACAAGATTAACTCCCAACCTTTCAAATACCAAGAACGTATCCTTAGTTCTTCTTAAGTACTTAAGGATCATCTTGACTGCTATCCAATGGTTCTCAACAGGATCAGATTGGTATCGACTCGTCATGCTTATAGCATACGAGACGTCGGGTCTAGTACAAATCATGGCATACATGACAGATCCAAATGCCGGAGCATATAGAACTTCATTCATTCCCTTTAGCTCATCAGTTGTCATAAGACAATGAGTATTGCTAAGAGAAACACCATGACCCATTGACACGTTACTTTTCTTAGACTCTTCTAAAAATCTTGTCAATGTGAGTATTTTAACTCAAACCAATTTATCCTTTTAGATCTATCTCTATAGATCTCGATGCTAAGGATGTAAGCGGCTTCACCCATATCTTTCATTGAGAAACCTTTCCTTGACCAAGACTTGACAGTCTTAAGTGTCGGAATTTCGTTTTTCGAATGAGTAAGATATCATTGTAATAAGACAATAGAAATAATACTATGCTTCCACTGAATTTCATGCATATACAAGGTTCATCTTCGTACTTGATGAAGTCAAACTCTTTGACTGATTCATCAAAATGAAGATTCCAATTCCTTGAAGCTTGCTTCAACCCATCTCATGGATCTTTGCAACATGCATACTTTATTATAATTTCTCGGATCGACAAAACTTCGGGTTGTGTACTATACACATCCTTAATAATCATTCATTTTTAAGAAAGTCGTTTGACATCCATTTGTCATATCACATGGTCACAATATGTGATAATGGCAATTGAAACTCTAACAGACTTAGGCATTGTAACTGGCGAAAAGGTTTCAACATAGTCAATACTATGAATTTGCCTAAATCCCTTTGCTACAATCCTTAGTCATGAAAGTATACACCTTCCCATCCATGTCGTTCTTGAAGACCTACTTGCACCCTTTAGTTTTTACACCTTCAGGTAGCTCAATCAAGTTCCAAACTTGATCATTAAACATGGATTGTAATTCGGATTCCATGGTTCCTAACCATTTATCAAAATTAGGAGTGGACATCGCCTCAAGATCGAAAGTAGGAACGTCATTCTCAATGACTTCCACTTTATTACTTTCCGATACGAGAAATCAATATTTCTTGAGTTCGGATCGTAACCTATCCAATCTACGATGGACTTGTGCATCTTGAATCGATTTCACAACTCTTTGTGAACTTGGTTCCATCTCTACTCTTGGTTCCATATTATTTTCGGGTTCTTGAACTTCTTCAAGAATAATTTTACTCCAACTAGATTCTTTATTGAGAAACTATTTCTCAAGAAACGAATCGTATAGAGAAACAATCATTTTGTTCTCTTTGCGGTTGTAAGATTAATTTTTGAAAATAACCTAGTCAGATTTGGTGCTAACTTATAAGAGACAAGTCTCTTTACATAAGATTCGCAACCCCAAATCTTCATGAAAGACATTCTTCCATGCCACATCTCATGTGGGGCCTTAGGAACCGATTTAGTAGGGACTCGATTCAGTGTAACCGCATCTTTTCTAATGCATATCCTCAAATGGAAATAGGAAAGTTAAATTGACACATCATCGAATGAACCATGTCCTACAAGGTTCAACTCCTCCTATCAGACACACCATACAATGTGGTGTTCCGTGTGGATTCAACTCTGAAACGATTTCACAGTTTTAAGATGATTGTCAAACTCTTGGCTCAAATATCCATCACCTCGATCTAATCGAAGTACTTAATAGTCTTGCCAAGTTGTTTTGTACTTCATCTTGAAATGTTCGAAACATCTCAAACGCTTCACCTTTGGATTTCATCAGATAGACATAGTCATATCTAGATAAGTCATCGGTGAATGTGATGAAACACCAAAATCCTCCCCTAGCAATGCTTCTTAATAGTCCACATACATCTCATGTATAATGACCAATAAGTCACTAGCCCTCCTACTACTCTTAGTGTAGGGTGGTTTGGTCAATAATCCCAATAAACAAGATCCACATTCCTCAAATGATTCAGAGTCATATGAGTCTAAAAGTTCATGTTAATGGAGTTTAGATATATGTTTCTTATTTATCTGACCAAGCTGACAATGCCATATGAACGGGTTGTTCATATTATTCTATTTAGATTTCCCATTTATATTATAGATATCTTGAATATTATTTTGTTTCTCATCATCAAGGATATGAAGACTATTCAATGACATATGCAATACAATAAGGCATATCATTAAATTAATATAAAACTTCTTATTCTCAATAAGAAAATTATATCCTTCATCATCCATATAAGAAATGAAATAATGCTTCTACTCAATCCGGAACGTAGTCATACTTGTTCAAAACAAGTACTAGTTCATTAGGTAAATTGACTGCATAAGTCCTTATGGCTAATGCAGCAACTCTTGCTTCATTCTCACACATAGGCTTAATTTACCTTCTTTGAGTAGCTTTCTATTCTTTATTTCTTGCACATTTAAACAAATGTGGGATCCATGTCCGGTATTATATACCCAAGAACAAGAAGTCGAAAGGAAAATATCTATCATATAGATACTTGAAGTAGTAGCAATCACATTGCCCTTCTTCACCTTTTAGGCCTTCCTAATAAGCCTTGCAACTTTGCTTCCAATACAATCTCATTTCAATGGTAGCAAAATGCATCCTTTTAAGACATTTTGGGTTTAGCCTCTTCGGCTTTGGCAACTTTTGCCCTAGGTTTAGCAACCTTTGCTTTACCTACTTTGTGTTTCCTTTTAAACCCCTTTCTTGTGTTAACCATTAACACAATCAAAACCTCTCTTGCCTAGCTTGCACTTGTAACATTTCCTTTGTGCGTTGTGCTAGAACAAAAGTAACTTTCATATGTTCAAGGTTTTTCATAAGAGCCTTTAAACATGGTGGCAATTATAAGGCAAGCAATATTATTAGAATCATCAACATGTTTCTAATGTTGCTCCTTATATGCCCTTTGCAACATTTGCAGTGGGTTCAATAGGAATGAATTCGTCAAGAACGTACACATTTGCCTAAGAACCATTCTTTTAGGCTTCTGATCTAATCAGAATTATCTGTACCGTTCCTTTCGAACTTTTTCCTTCATAAGGACGAATCAAAATTTATTGTGTAATGCTACTTCTACAACAAAATATACAAACTTATATGAACACATATCAATATCAACACATTTATCATCTAAGAGAAAATCATGTATTTCACAAATACTCCCACTAAATTATACACCTTCCAATGCAAATAAGCATAATATATATTTAATGGGCTAAGATCCAACTTTAATTTAATCTCAAGTACGCTATGGCACACCACTCAAGATTAAAATTAATTAGGTAGAAAACATCAATCATATCGTATATGACTCTTAGATCTTTTATGAGATTTATTTAAAACATCATATGTCTAAGCATATTTTAATCTCATCTTATGCCTTGGGTCCAAAACCATTTTGATAACCCAATTAAGTTCATCCACTTTAAACGTATAGGAACCACCATTTCCTCATCTTGCTCGCAAACGAATAGAATCAAAGCACCTTGCTATGGCAAGCCCACCCAAAACTATCCGAGTGGTCTCAAGTATTTTAATCATAGATTGGCATAAAGAACTTAAAAGTTAAAGGAAGGTTCTTTAAAGTAGATTATAAGCATATCCGCAAAGATAATCATAATCGCGCACCAGGTAAGTTTCTAGGAAAATAGGTGAGCCACAAGGACTGCTTAATTACCAAGTCTTTCCTTCGACAGAACTCTCCTAGACATGTACAATTACAATATCAGCTTGATTGCAACATAATCTACACTTTGTATACTGACTTGTTTCTCACAAACAATCAGATTCCTTCAAATTTTGCGTAAACTGACTTGTTTCTCATAAACAATCAAAAAACAAAATTTTACTGTTTCAATTTAAACATTCAGGAAATTACAATTCAATGTTTCAACTAAACATCTAACAAAGTTCTTAACACATAAGAACACATAATTCATGCATCGCAACAATTAATAAAATCACATTTAAATTAATTAAGCATGCATAAACAATGAATTAATCTAGCATAGCCCTATAAATTTAATTTCCATAAATTTATAGCAACCAGATTAAAACAGAAACATATCAGATTGTAAACATATTCGGAGATTAGCAAGAAAATTTAACAAACTGATTCTGCCCAGAATTGGCAAGATCTGTCGCGTGACAGAAACTTCTAGAGGATCAGATCCGTCGCATGACCAGACTAGCCCATCAGACTTCCCGTGGCCAACTCTGTCGCACGACGAGAGTAGCCAGTTTGGCAGATTTTTCAACTTCAATCAATTCTAATCCAACAGAGCAATTATATCAAATAAACAACTATTAACAGATTTAATTCGACATGAATGTAAAAACGATTTTGGCACATTATTTCAAAAAACAATAAAACTATCGCATACAAAATATGCAATAAGCATATAAACAATTTATATCTTAATTCTAGCATACCAATTCAAACATAACCATACGAACGGGGCTCTGATACCACTGATGGGTTTTATGGGTCCATGCACAGCGGAATTAGCATCTAAATAACACAAAACCCAAGAGCCCTAAGATCCGTTCTATACGATTAAATTGAATTCCTATGAGATAGAATTAACCAACCTTAATTGCTTTCCGTTCTTGAGCTATCGAACAATTAATCAATGTGATTTTGAATCACAAACTTCAATCTTCAAGACTTGAATCTTCAGATTCGAACTCTAGGCCTTGATCGTCGTACGAGCGAAGACCCTCTAGTAGTATCCACACCTTTGAATGAACCAAGAACGGTTCTTGAGGATTGCTAGATCCTTAAACCTATGGAAGAAATTGAGAAACCTTTTATTGTGATTTTTCCTTAGAAAATTCGGCTAGTTTTTGGCTGCTCATAGACTCATATTTATACTACAATAGTATTAATATTTGTGCCCTAATCGTATTAGGAAACCAGCCTGTAAACCGCCTCTGGCAAGTTATGTCGCGCGGCGACATATGCCATTTGGCTAGTTCTGTCGCACGACCAGACGAGCCCTCTGGACAGGATCTGTCGCGCGATGACTTATGCCTGATGAGGAACTCTCAATTTTCTTCCTTTGGTTTAACTAATTCATTCTAGTTGTGTGTGACCCAATAGGATTATATTATGTTGGCAATGAGCCTGATCATATCGACCCTCATAAAACATAAGCGGACTCTAGTAAGCCATTATGTCTACCCAAATAACATAACGTAAGAGTTCACGTTTTTAATGGTACACTTCCATTTCTCCCTTTGTCTCACGATGTTATATTGAACACAAGTCATGGTTCACATCAACTTGTATTTGTTCAATGCTTACTCGATATTGAGTATAATGATAATCCAATCGCATTGGGATATGGCCATACACTTTCATCATTATCACTCATCGAGGGGCCCAAGCAAAACATTTCTCTTTCGAGGGACAAATTCCATCTTGACTTATCATCCTTCCCATCATGAATCCGTTCATGCCAAAGATAGCCTTTATAAATATCGTGTAAAGATATCATTTGACTAAAATCAAACATAACTTTCATCATATGTAAGGTCATGATAATCTCAGGTCTAGGGTCAAGTCCAGTCCAGTCACTTGTTCACTAACAAGTACCCATAAATTTAATGTGCATCTTTATGCATATAATTATCATATGATTATCCATTAACATTTATACTAATTATTCACTTAATAATTAGGGACGGAAATTATTACAATAAATATGCAAAATATATAATAAACGTTCTCTATAATCAAGGATAAAGATGATACATAACGGTATAAGTTAAACATAACTAAATCCTAGGGCATTACACCACAAATATGGCCTATAATGATGATGATTAGTTTGAGTAGTATTTGTTTAGATCTTATTTGCTTACTATTACTAAGACAATGTTATTACTTATGTTTCATGTTTCAATCAAACTTTTTATTTTTGTATGGTTGAATATTAATATTGTTACTTGTAATATGTATTTGTTTAGATCTTATTTGCTTACTATTACTAAGACAATGTTATTACTAAAATTTGTGTCTCTCCGTCTTATATATAGGTTGCATTTTTCCTCTCTTGCACATTCAATAGCTGGGCTGTGCTGAAACTGTAGTGTGGTGGTTCGGTTGGGGATTGGAAGGAGAATTTGATTGTGGTGGTGTGTTTATTGTTGCACTTACTTTGTGAATTTTGTGTGGAGGATTTGTAGTAGTTTTTGTGGTGATAATTATGCCTCCTAAGGAGAGAGACTCTAGAGGGGGTGAAAGTAGCAACAAGAGGGTTAGACAAAACTCGCAACCCGTAGTCTCTAATGATCCCACTCCCCCTAATGCATCGTTGCCTTATATGGGTTTGACCCTGTTGACTGCCGCCCAAAAGAAAAAATGGAGGAATTTGGAGGGCAGAAAGTTTCAAGTGACTACTTTCCTTCATTTGCCGGTTTTGCGGGATTTGGGTTTAGATACATTGGTAACGGAGTTGATGGCCTTCATTTGGGCTAGGAAACTTCCTGGGGAAGAGGGCTGATACATATTTGAGATATTCTTTAGAGTTCTTATCAACCTTGGAGGTGGTTAAGGGGTCACAATGAAATTCAATTAAGTTTAATTTGGATGATGAAACATATAGGGTAACCTTTACTGAGTTGAGGGAAGTCTTTGGTGTTGATCAGCCTAGGGGAAACTGGTTGTAAGTTGATGGGGCGGGGTGTTTTTTCTTTTCTGAGCTCACGGGATTACCGTGTAATAAGAAGCATCTTCGGGCTTTCTCTCTATCTCACCCGGCTTAGAACATTATTCTACAGAGGTTTATGGATGTCATGGTTGGCAAATGGAGAGCCAGTACATTGCTTAATGTTGCAATGGTAAATCTCTTTTGAACGGGGTTGAGGAGTGTGCAAGTGATCCCGGACTGGGTTGATATTTTTGTTAGTAGATGTGAGGCATTTTCTCTGAGCAAAAAGGGAAACATCTCATAGGGGGATGATTACTTTGCTAGCGGAAGCGTATTTGGAAAATCTAAAGCCCGAGGCGATGAAATTGACGGGGGGCACATGTATTTATTCTAGGGATTGGCTTGTGCAATATGATAAGTTTGTGAGGGATCCGATGGCGGGAGACAATAGGGATTTATTGTTTGAATATGGTGTTCCCAAAAGAACAGGTTTCTTGCAGAGTAGGGGGCCAACTTTCGAGTGGTATGCAGGCCAGACATTGTCATATGCCAGGTGTAGTGGATAAAATGGATCCGGTTGATGTGAAGGAAGACAAAGAGCTGGATCAGGAGAGGCAGGGAGATCAAAGTGGAGAGCAGAACCAGAACCCGCAAGGTTCTTTGGATCAATGGGCTATGATGAAGGCATATTGGGATGAGCAGGAAAGTTTAAGGATCGCTTTGAGCAGAGCCGACATGCTTTAGAGGATGTTAGATGGGAGGAGGTTCAGGATCGTTTTGAGGGGTTGGAGGATGAAGCTGCCATTTCGAGAGCCCGGTCTGAGCAGTTGGAGGCTTTGGTGATGCGAGAGCCCTGAGTTACGAGCCGGTTCAGAGACATATATGGCTTTGATGCATTCAAGAGCCACTGCTCGTGCTCAGAGGCATTCTTCCCGTCAGACCTATTATCAAGGAGAAGGCTCCAGCTCTCATTAGTGATGTTATTACTTATGTTTCATGTTTCAATCTAACGTGTTATTTTTGTATGGTTGAATATTAATATTGTTAATTGTAATATGTATTTGTTTAGATATTATTTGCTTACTATTACTAAGACAATGTTATTACTTATGTTTCAGGTTTCAATCAAACCTGTTATTTTTGTGTGATTGAATATTAATATTGTTACTTGTAATGTGTATTTGTTTAGATCTTATTTGCTTACTATTACTAAGACAATGTTATTACTTATGTTTCATGTTTCACTCAAACTTTTTATTTTTGTATGGTTGAATATTAATATTGTTAATTGTAATATGTATTTGTTTAGATCTTATTTGCTTACTATGCAATTTTACTCACATTTATGATTATGACTTCGTAATATGTATTTTCATGTTTCTTATATTTTTTAGCCAGATATGCCACCAAGGAAGCAAATAGGTGAGGGCTCATCAAGGAAAGGAAGAGGGTTGGCAGAAAAAAAAACGAAGAAATGGGGTAAAGAAAAACTTAATGTCATTTTTAATGAATTTGGACAACCCTGTGGTGGCGAAAGTGCTCAACTAGCTACTCAGCTCGGGTATTTTGTGAGAAATGGTGAAAATTTCTCATTAACTAAAGATTGGTGTGAAGAGTGGAACGTATAGTTCTAGAGAACATCTGAGAAATATGTTCAAGTAAGTTGTAATCCATATTCCTTACATAAATCTCATGTTTACTTGACTTATTTTTTCTTGGCTTTGAGTTTTGTATTCTATAGTAAGTAGTCAAAAGTCTTATGATTTTCTAACATTATTGTTCTTTTTTCTCTTTGCTCAATTTGTATATAGGAAAATACCAATGCACCTCCCTAGTACTGAGCCAATTTGCTATCAAGC